>JAPYZL010210126.1:0-29433 GCA_030522825.1 Platygaster orseoliae | reverse complement strand
ATATCTTTTTTGATTTTGAGTTTTGCGAAAAGTGGCAAAGGACTTTTTTACTCAGAAAAATATGAGAAAAATTTGGGTAAAGTTTGGTTCCTGGTTTTTATCCCCACTCCTCGGAAAAGTGCATTTATTGGTTAAATTTCAAACTTAAATAACTTTTTCATCATTCTAACCTCGAAATCGCAACTTTGAAACGATTTTGCGGCTCTCATGATGAAAAATATTGTTTGCACTCGTGAGCTATTACCAATTTTGCCTCAGCCGATTTTAGGCCTCGCCAAAATTGGCTCTAGCTCCCGAGTACGAAAATAGCTATTTGAATTTTGAGTTTTGTAAAAAGTAGTAAAGGAAAAATTGTCTCAGAATTTCATAAGGAATCCATGGTTTTTCGCTTATACAGCGACTTCCGGACACCCAGTATGTCAAATTAGAACATATGGAAATACTAATATAAATAAACATAAAAAATACAAGATGGACCAAAATTCTATAAAACACTTAATATCTATTAAGACTTTAAATAACGGACAATAGAATTCTAGTAATATGAACAGAATTTTATAAAAATACAAAATATTATTTTAAAAACTATAAAATCGAACACTATTTCAATGATACAAGTAAATACAAAAAATCTTAATAATTCCAGCAGCCTATCAAATACTGTAAATCTATAAAAAACTTCCTCAAAAACCAACGAAATTTGGAGGCATATAAGCAACATATCATTTTTGTAAATGATGTTAATGTTTCATGAAAAATTTGTTGTACTTCTTTCAACCAAAAATTTTCGCAAACCATATTTCCCTTCATATCTTGGCAAACATTAATATTCATCTTTGAATGAATATAGATTTCGGTAAAAAGAATCATGCACCTCGGTCGTTACTCATAAATTCATAAAATTCACTAATGTTCAGCTCGGTGAATTTAAAAGAAACGAAATAAGTACTTATTTCATAAAACCCAGGTCGCAAAGTCGATAATTTCAATTCCAGCAACGAGATACTCCCTTTAATATGGCAGTGCAAATCATCGTAATGCAAGTTTATTGCGAGGTAATATGATAAGATATCGCACCACTTTCTTCGTTATGTTTATGACGCGGCGCCGCGATATCTCGGGAGCCTGTTTATTAAATCACATCAACAGGTTCATATCACGATGATGCCGCCTTAAATCGGAAATTATACTTCTGTTATGAGTTTCGCAAACAACGCATGACATCTGTTGCTGTTTCTGAAAGGTCTACAATTTCCAGTGGCCTCCCATTGTTGAACTTGGGACAGAAAACAAAGGCAGAAGGCGGCTTTGATTCAAGCTATTTTTTTTCGTATATTAATGAGTTCGTTACCAAAAAGATTGTTTGTACTGTATAATTAAAAGAGTGAAAAAAAATCAGCCTTTGTCGGTGAAAAGTCAAGATTTTAGTCAGAAAGTGCAGATCAAAAGGAAAGAACGTAGCAAAATGTATTTATGATTCCTGAGAGTTTTCGTACAGTTCATACAATTCATTTGAAAGC
The DNA here is from genome assembly GCA_030522825.1 of Platygaster orseoliae. Classification (NCBI taxonomy): domain Eukaryota; kingdom Metazoa; phylum Arthropoda; class Insecta; order Hymenoptera; family Platygastridae; genus Platygaster; species Platygaster orseoliae. Next base: position 27,913 of record JAPYZL010210126.1, on the reverse strand, counting down.
TCAGAATATTTTGAGTAAAGACACTTCATCCTTTTTGTTCACGATATCGACGTTTTCAACGTTTGAAATTAAAGCCTTACGTGTTTGCGGAACAGCATTAATTTCATCCAGAGTACATCAAGTCTCGTTGGATTTATTCACAGAACATCAAACGCTGCGTTGAAATGAGAAATTTAACATTGAAGGTTATTGCGATTCACAAAATTTCCCGGGAATTCATGGGTATTCTCGTGAATTAGAGTTTGCACGTGGGATGAAGTTTCATAATAACGCATCGTACTTCTGAATGTTTTTGAAATGAAACACAAAAGTGGTAATTAATTGACTTGATACTATGAACATACATTGTTTCGAAATAAGTTTTTCGAAGCCGTGTGCGAAACTAAATGCTAAAAAGGAAAACAAGATATAATTAATCAAAAACAAACTAGGTTGAACAAATAACACGGAACTGGGAAAATTAGAAATATACTCGCTGAAAATTTGAACGTGGCAATTTTTCCGACATTCCGTATTTATGATACTTGAATATTCACGTAGAGAAAAGCTTTTTTATTGTTAGTAGAGATGGTGAAAATTTTTGCGTATGTTAACAAATGGCTTCGACGAATAAACATTTCATAACGGAATATTTATTTTTAACTTTGAATCAAAATTCAAAAAATTTTATTATGTGTGAAAATGTTTTTTCAAGTTTGGGAAGATTTATGTAGAGAATTATAGAAATTTTTATTTTTGACGATTTTGGGAAAAAATTCTAACGTTTTTTTAACTTTGATTGATTTTTAATGCAATAAAAAAAAACTTTTGCTTCACGACACTCAACCACTTTAACAGGGTTGTAGACTTAACTTTTTTGCGTGTTTGAATGTGAAATTCTGTCTCCCGCCTAACGAGAAAATGTGAAGAAAACGTGGTCTGTCGCCTCAGGTGGTCGGAAAATGGTACAACTCCCTGGACATTAGATCGGACGAGGTCGTGTGGGCCCGCGGCAGCGAGACCATACCAGTGTCCGTGTGCTCACTGCCCTGCGAGCCAGGGATGATCAAGAAGCAACAGGGTGACACTTGTTGTTGGGTCTGTGACCTCTGCGAAGAGTTCGAGTTCGTCTTCGACGAGTTCACGTGTCGCGATTGTGGACCTGGCTTTTGGCCCCACGAGGACAAAAAAACCTGCTACGCTCTACCGATCAAACACATTCAATGGAACAGCGCGTTTGCAATCGCGCCCGCTGTCATTTCCTGCGTCGGGATCCTCTTCACACTCACTTTTTCGGGTCTCATGCTACGATATAGAGACACTCCTGTAAGTACTAAATTTATGAAAATGAAAAATACCGTTTCCGTATTCGTTTTTACTGTTGTCAATTAATTTTGATGGCTAAACTTGTAAGTTTTGAGACTGAATTCCCAAAATCTGCGAATAATCTATAATCATCGATACAGAAAACACAGAAAGTTATCAACGCACACATTTTCTTGTCATAATAATTGTAAAAATTGTCTTAACATAAACTCATTGCAATATATTTTTTTAAATATCTTTAGAAAAGACATTACATTCTCGTGACTAGACTTTAATTACAAATTTGATATTTTTGAAAAAAAATTTCGAAACGTAAAAAATACATCGAATATAAAAAATTTTATGTTTACTTTGAATAAAAATTTTTGGTATATTGAAACCTTAATAACGAAGAATTTATTATTTTGCGAAGGTTGTCAGGGCATCAGGAAGAGAGCTGTCCATAATTCTTCTAATAGGAGTGTTGGTCTGTTATCTCAACACGTTTCTACTGCTCGTGCCCCCGACGAAAGTGACCTGCATTTTGCAAAGGTTCGGGGTCGGCGTGAGTTTTAGCGCGGTGTATGGAGCCTTGTTGACCAAGACCAACAGGATCGCAAGGATCTTTGATCCCAAGCAAAGATCGGCCGTGCGGCCAAGGTTCATCGATCCAGCTTCTCAGGTAAATTTTCCACTTAGCATGTAACCTTTCGAAGTTTGGCGTAATATTACATAAACACTTCAGTCACATGATACAAAAAAATTGTGTTTGAATTGTGTCTGAAGTTTTCCTAAGATGTAACTTATGTAACCGATGAAGTGTTTTCGTGAAGACTCTCCAACAGCTTTCAAAAAGATGACATTTCAAAGTCTCACAAGTCTTTCGGGGAAAGTTTTTCGACAGTAATTTTTTTAAAATCAGTATTATACAGGGTGATTCGGAGACCACGTTACATAGAAAATTTACATTTTTCTTTTTGAATTTCAAGTCTAAAAGTCCTTTGCCATTTTTCGAAATTCGCAAAAATGACGGAGTTATTCAAGTTTGAAATTTGAACAATAAAAGAGCTCTCACGAGGAATAGGAATAAAAAACACGTACCAACATTTACTTAAATTTTTTTCATATTTTTCTGAATCAAAAAGTCCTTTGCCACTTTTCGCGAAACTCAAAATCAAAAAAGATATTCGAGTTAGAAGTTTCAACCAATCAGATTTCTCAGATTTAAAACTCGAATATCTTTTTTGATTTTGAGTTTTGCGAAAAGTCGCAAAGGACTTTTCGACTCGGAAAAATATGAAGAAAATTTAAGTAGAGTTTGTTTCGTGATATTTATACCAACTTGTTCGAAAAGCCCTTTTTTTGTTTAAATTTCAAACTTGAATAACTCCGTCATTTTTGCGAATTTCGAAAAATGGCAATGGACTTTTTGACTTGAAATTCAAAAAGGAACATGTACTTTTTCTATGTAACGTGGTCTCCGAATCACCCTGTATAGTAGGATTCAACGATCTAAAATTAAATGGAATCGACTCCAGTTGAAAGCTCGTATTCATTTAAACTTCTTTGAATGTATTTTGAACTTTCCGTTTCAAAATATGTAGTTATTAGCGTTTTTTCTTGTTTTGGAAGTGAAATGAAGTTGAAGCTCGAATTGATTTCACTTTTTTAAATCTTCATTAGTCTCTGCCAACAAGATTTGAAATTAAAAATTCAATTTAAATCATTGGGATTATCAGTAAAATTTGAAATAAATTAAAAAATAAAGAATATTATAGTATCATCGTTTTATTCAGATAAAATTGTTATTATTGAATTACAATTCAATAAAATCAATCGTTTCAAATTTGCAATGTTCATATTTTTTCTGGCGATATTTTTATTTGAATTTTCTACAAAATCAAAAGACAACTATTAAATAATATAACGATAGTTATGCAATTACTGAGAAATTTAACATTTCAAGATGAGAAAAATTAGGGATTCTGATATTTTTGATACAGAAGTTTTGAAAATTTTGCGTATTTTGTAACACAATATTCAATGGACTGTAATCCTATAAATTCGTTTCAAAAATGATGATTTATTTTCTTATCATTTGAATTGAGTGTCTCTCATTCATGAATTTGTAAATGAAATTTTTTATTTAATTTACTGCATGGTACAAGAAATGAAAAAATACAAATAAAAAAATAGAGAAATAAATGCATAAAAAGAAGTTATGGGTATAGATTCAACTAATTGAAAATAATTATGAATTAATAAAATTGTTGGGATTATCAATACAATTTTGAATAAAATTGAATAATCAAAAATATTACAGTACCTTCGTTTTATTAAAAAATAATTTTATAGTGAATTAATTATTCAATGAAAAACTCACCTACATACTATCTAATAATTGAAAATTAATCGTTTCTAATCTTTAATGTTAATATTTTTTTCTGGCAATTTTTTGTTTGAATTTTTTACAAAATCAAAGTAAAAAATGCAATAAAAAATATAACAAAAGTTATGCAATAAATGATCAATTAAAAATGTGAAAATGGAAAAATTTAGAATTCTGATATTTTAGATACAGTAATTTTGTAAATTTTGCGTATTTTATAACACAATATTCAATTGACTCTATTCCTATAAATTATTCGTTTCAAAAATAACGATTTGTTTTCTCATTATTTGTATGCAGTGTTTCTTATTCATAAATACGTAGATGAAAATTTTGTATTTAATAAAATGCATGGTATAAGAAATGAAAAAAAACTGTAAAATCAATACATAAAAAGAAGTTATGTGTATGAATTCAACTACTTGAAAATAACAAATAATAAATGAATAAAATTGTTAAAAAATATTCGTAAGCCTTAAACTCAAACTCGTTTTAAAATAACGCTACAGCATATATTACACAGAGCAAAATGTTTGAATACAGCAACCATTCATTTAGTAAAATGTGAGCCCACCATAGTTTTGGGTAGTACAACCAAAACTTCAGGTATGATAAATAAATAATTAGTTATTGCGACCTAAGTATCAGTCATAAAAATTAGGCATTAGTTGCTATAACAAAAGTTTTGGTTGCCATAACCAAAGTTTTGGTTGTAGTACCAAAAACTTTGGTGGACCCATATTTTACTAAATCAACGGTTGCTGTAAACAAACCATTTTTCTCCGTGTAAGGTGTAAATTATATAAATAACAAAATTGAAGAACATAATTTGAAGATGAAACTCAGATGAAATACGATAAACTCATTTCACATCAGTTTGCAACTTTGAAGGCGAAAAAAGTCAAAATCAATGGTTTTCACATTTTCACCTGCAAATCGTGAATACTGACTGTGAAATAAGTTGAAATTCAAGATGAAATTACAACACGGGGATTTATTTATAATGTTGTTTCACCGTGTATTGTTTTTTATTTTTCAGGTCTGCATTGCCTGTATTTTTATAGCTATCCAAGTGATCTTGACCGTGGTCTGGATGATAATTGAACCACCAGGAGTCAGGCATTGGTATCCTGATAGACGCCAAGTAATCCTAAAATGCAATATCCAGGATATGAGCTTCCTTATATCCCAAATGTACAATGCAATCCTGATCCTTATTTGCACAATTTACGCGGTGAAGACGCGTAAAATACCTGAGAACTTCAACGAGAGCAAGTTCATAGGGTTCACTATGTACGCTACGTGCATCATCTGGCTCGCGTTCGTTCCTATTTGTGAGTATCTTCAAATATTGCTATCTCTTCGCCAGAATGTTAGTTTTTTTCAGAACTAGGTATAAAAGTCCATTTATTCATCCACCATAGAAACCTTAATTATGGAACTACATGGCTTGAAAATTAAGGTTTTACTAATGAAGTTTGGTCAAAAGATTCGAATCTTTACTTATTACTATATATTCAACGATGATGTGAACTCGTAAATAAACTAATAGGGGGATATTATGAATTATTCATGTTGTTCAATATTTTTAAATTCAATGTCACTATTACACTGAGACACTGATTCGTTTCGAGAACGTTCAAATACTCCTGCAGAAGAATTTTTCTTTGTTTTTTATATGCACAGAACAATGGTGTAAAAAAACATTTTGAGGGTTTTTAATCCTCAAAATGTAGTAGGATAGCCACGAATTTAGCAGAACTAGTTCAGAAGCATTACGAAAATACAATAAATCCGAAAATTGTATCGTACGTTAGATTTCGGGACGGGCAACGCCCACGAGACGCAAATCACGACGCTTTGCATCGCGATCAGCTTCAGCGCTTCCGCGACCCTCATCTGTCTCTACTCGCCCAAAATCTACATCATCCTCTTCCAGCCGGACAAAAACGTCCGGGGAAAAGTCACCGCCGGCACTTTCCGAAAACAAGGCAGCAGTGCCGGAGCCTCTTCCATCACAAAATGTAAGTTCTCTTCCTTTTCTTTCCTCTTTCACTCCGTTTTCGCTGTATTTACATATTTTACATATTTTCTTCATCCCTCATTGTACACGCGTCACGTGTTTTGAGCTTTGGTCCGATAAATTTATATTTTCAGGAATGAGGAGGGAAAACTCGCGAGAATTACTGAGTCAAGGTGCACAGAATATTTCACTTTACTGATCTGCATTTTAATTTTAAATGTTTGGAGTTTATGAAATTCCACAGGTCAATATTCTGAATGAGTGACGTTAAATTTTTTTGATAGTTTTTTCAGTGGAATATTAGGCAAAGTCAAGTGTGGAATCTAAGGGTTAAGTTGAAACGCACGCAGAAAATTTTTTTGGAAATTTTCCAAAAAAAAAAAAAAAAGAAAACATGTTACTCGTCTGAGAATAATTGAAATATTCGACACGTTTAATGTGTAACTACGAATTTTCTATTTTTTAATTCTTACGAATTTAGAATAAAAGAACTTTCAATTTCAATTTTAGGGTCGCACATGGTGAATTTCGATGCTTTGAAAATAAAATGTTCTTATTTGAGAGAAGTGTTTTGTCATCACAGAATTCTTTACTATTTTATTTATTGAAATAAGATATCATCATTTTTTCTAAAAATAAAACTTAGATTTAATCACAGAGATTTTCAAATCCAGACATAAATTAATTTATGACGAGTAAAAATTGTAAAAAATCAGTACTTAAAGATTCATTGGCCTAATATTTCAATTTCTTTCAAAACTTCATAGTTGCTGTGCAGATCTGAACGTTTATTGAACATTATGTTGTTTTTTGTACCTTTTCACTTTCAAAATTATAGAACAACATAATGAATAACTTTTAAATTTTCAAATATTGATTCGCTTTCATTTATTAGGTCTTATAGAAAATGTTGTTAAATATGTTATTACTAATTAAACACTCATGGTTATAATAATATAATTCAATTGTAAATAGAATTGAAAGTATCATATACCTAATGTCAATTTACTAAGATACTCACAATTGTAATGAAAAACATGAATACCGATAATTTTTAAAAATATTCTATACAAATACGTTATATTTAAAAAAAAATTAAAAGTATGAATTAATTGTTCTTAACGAGCTTTTTTTAAATATTTCCTATGTACACAAAAGGAATATCAAAATCAACATCTACCTTCTTACTCAAAATTCCAGCGATCAAAACAAAAAAATTCATAGTTTATTTGTTTGAACCGTTCCTAATTAACAAAATTTGCAAGTTGGAGCTATTAAATGTTTTGAATTCCACAGTTATAATTCTACTTTACTGTACAATAAAAATATCAATAATGAGTAGCTTCTAATACTTTATGCATTTCAATTTCTCTGAAGCAAAAAAATGTATACTTTTAAAATAAAACGTATGAGTTTAGATGTTAACTTTCATTTTAGTCTTTACTTTTTTTCAGCATTGCGTGTGTATTTGAACCCCCTTTTCCTCCGTGTTTTCTTCTGACTGGGTGTCATCAAAACAAAAATTTTATTTACGTTAAGTGTTTTTAGAATCGTTATTTACTGCAGCAGGTAATAATACATTGTAAAAATAAATCAAAATTAGTAAGTAAAGTATATTATATGCAACAATAATTAGTGCAGTCATTTTTTTTTTGTATGATATTGTATGCACTTACGATAATTGCATCAAGAATATTTCCATACTTCCTAACTATTTAACCTAATTATTCCTCAAAGGGTAGTAAATTTCAAACATTTATTTAAAAGCTTTTAACATGTCAAAACATTTATCCAAAAATTTTAATATACCTTAATAGTCCAAAAACTCGGAACGATTGGGTTAATTTCAAAAAATTAACATTTTTCACTATAAACAATACTACTTCCTCTTTCGCTGAATGCTTTCCCATCAACAAAAAATGAACTCGATCTGTAAAAGAAACAAAACTTTCATTAGAAATTTCTCTAGAAATTCCCACTCTCTTTACCAACTCTCATAAAAAAACTATCAGATTCTTCTTCGATATCATACATCTTTCGAAAACCACTCGAGATCAGATTCGACGCGAATCAACAAAGCTATGATCGGGTATCCAATCCCCAAATGGCCTCCCCATAAATCAAACCGCTTTTATCGGAAAATTCATTTTCTGGATCGGCACCAAATGATCGGGAATAGAAGGGAAAATTTGGCGGAATAGAAATTTCGGTTGAAGAACAAAGTGTATTATGGTAAATTGCTCGTAGGGAACTTCTTAACCAGACCTAAAGAACTCCGAGCCCACGAAAAATAAGGATCGGCGCCGGGGTGGTAATTTCTTACGTTGAACCGAGTATTTTTCGAGGAGCCAAAGCGTGACGTAACGTCGTAGAAAACACCGCCCCCGGGGAATTTTGCATAAGTCACTCAAGACTCTTTTTCCAATTCTTCTCGAGCGCGTCTTTTCCGAATTTGCCTTGGAAGGAAAAAAAAGGAGAAATGGGCTTTATTTACTTTTGGGAAGCTTATTTTCACTTTGCATTCGTTTATTTCGAATGCATTTTTCTGGATTTTTCTGATCTTGCTAGTGTTTTATATTCTTTTGGAGCACGATAGTTGGGGTTGGAGGCGGTGGTTACGTCGCTGAGATTTACGAGGATTGTTGGACAAGGAATGAAAATGAAAATATTTTTTGCATGGGCGACGCCAGTATTTAGTTTAGGAAAGAGGGTGAATTTTTTAAATTTTTTCTAAAATGAAATAGCTGATAGGGTTACAAAGCTCCGAAATAAAAAAAATCATCAAAATCAGAAAAATATTCGGAAAGTGAATTTTTCTGGAAGGGTACCTATTGTACATAAATGTTTTGTGCATTATTAACAATGTGGAAATATTTATTGTGCATACAGATTTTAGTTCAGCGGTCCATTGTATAGGTTATAATTATTTGCAATCATAAAAAAATATCACATGTATTCAGAATTATATTAATTTGTAATAAGCAACCTAAAATTGACAAATGCTTCTTAAGAATGAAATTATTGATAATAATTATATTATGGTGATTTATTCGTAAATCAAATGATGATTGATTTCTAATTCAAATAATAATACATTAGATAATAAATATTTGAATAATAATAATAATAATAATAATAATAATAATAATAATAATAACTAATTTATAATCAAACCTCATAAGAGCCTTACAAAAAAAATGTTTCTTATAAAATTGTTTCCTGCAGTAATTTTTATAAAACAATTTTTGTATACACATTTTTTTCTGTATAAGATTTATAAAAAATATGTTTTTGAAGAAATTTTTCTATTTAAACAGTTTTTCCGAAAAAAAGTATTTTAAAATTTTTGAAGTTATTTGTATTTTTTAATTTCAGTTGATGACTATATTTTAAGAATTTCCTTTATTATTTATTTTAAATGTTATTATTATTTTTCAACAGTTCTTAAAATAAAGTTTTTTCAAAAGTTTTGTATTCAAATAATAAATAAATAAATTTATTTTCTATTTATAGTTTTTTATTATTCATTATATTTTGATTTTTTTTTTTTTTATAAGAAAATTTTTTTTCATAAGAATTTTATGAAGTCGACTTTATAAAAAACGGATTTCTTATAAGAAATTTCTGATTCTTATAAGAATTTTGCCTTTTCTTATAAAAAACCAAAATTACTGGGGATACAATTCAGATTTTTCATAGATTGTTGCAACAATTTTATCGTATATGAAGGCAAGCTCTAATTTCAATTTGCATAAAAAATTATGCACAATCGACCACTACACAAAAATCTGTATGTACAATAAATTTATGAAAAGTCAACAATCCACAAAAAATTAATGCATAGTAGATGCAATCCTATTTTTAGAACTTTTAGAATTTTAAAGATAGAACGTTTATCTATGAATTCAATAGTGATATTTTTGAAAGCCTTTTTTTCGAGATTTAAGAAATGAACGTTTTAAAGAACTAACAGGTAAGCGATGGATTTTTTTAATTTCTAAGTGTCTACGTAAATTATGTAAAGTTTGTTCTGATATATAGTGGAAACGATACAGATGAAACATTCTAGAAACGTTTTGATGTAGTTATAGAGGCAACAATTAACAAAAATAATGCAAAAATTTGTCTGGAACATCTCTATAAACTATTGCAGCAGAACAATTATGTGTTATGCTTCAAAAACATTTCAGAAACATAGCATTGATAAGGTAAGTAGAATTTTATACCGTACTTTGAAATCTTTCTGAAAGATGGATTTACCAATATCTAATATTTTTACTGATCTTATGAAATTTAAAAATCACAACTTTGTGAATTTTCCCATTTTCTATTCCTTTTACTTTTAAAAATCACAAAAAATATAGCAAAAATGAAAATTAATTAATGAGCCTTTAAAAAATGCAAAACAACTAAAAACCAATAAAATTCTTCAAATCTCTAATAAACTTCCAATACCATTTTTCCTGAAAACAATATCTCGATCTCGATATCAAAAGTCCCTTTCATCAATCTACATCCACTGCACTCTCCCTGGGCTTTTTTTAATTTAGCCCCTTCACTCACTCACTTACTTTTTTTCCACCAACCCCATTTTTCCGAACCTGCAATAAAAAGTCACGTAGTCGCTCATCTTCCACAATTACATACAAACTCCATTCAGAAATCTGTCTCTACTTTCTCGCAATTTTTCCATGTTTAATATTCAGAAAATTCGCATAAAGTTGTTTTTATCATGTGAGATTTTCCCATTAAAAAATTATTGTGATAATATGTTTTTCCATTTTATAATGCATTTAATGCTGCTTTGAAGTAAAACAACATTCAATTTTCTTCTCTTTCATCAACTTTGCACATGTAACGAATTTCTAATTTTTCGTGTTTTATTCTTAATTTGAAGTCTTTTGTGCAGTGATGTGTATTGTTTATTGTAATAAACGACAAAAAAAAATTATCTCACATTTCCATTCAATTTTTAACATTTGAAAATATAGTAAAAAGAACCTCGAAATGTTGAATCAAAAAGACATAAAAAATTCACTGAGTATTTGAAAAGAAGTCTATTAATAAAACTGATGTAATATTTGAATGACACCCAGTCGAAGGACTACCCAGAAGTTTTTCCGGCGTGGTTACTTTTATCCGGGGACAAAAGCGCTCACGCGATCGTACTTACGTGACTCGTCGAATCCCGCGGATTTTCCGAGATTATCACCAATATAATGCGCAACGATTATATTCTTAATACACCTCGCCGCGCGATGACCCAATTACCAAGGGAAAAGCGAAAAGCTCGATATCACGTGATATTTGAAAATGTTTGAACACATGATATGTGTACAGCAAACATGTTCTTTATCTTGGCGTTTCTGCATTTGGAATGAAATTTATACGGTCGTGAAATACGGCGTGGAGTTGATGTCGAGATAATTTTTGTTACAATGTATACGTGTATTTTAAAATTTGTTCAGGCATATGTTTACTAATTCTTTTATATATGATTTTTTAGGGGGAGGGGAAAAAAAGTCAACTTAAACATGGTTTATTGTTTTTACAACTTTGAATATGTCAATTCTATGATTTTTACTTGGAAAAATCAGGTGCAAAATATTCAGGAAATAGGTTTTTTTTATCAAAACTGGTATCGTAGTTTGTAAAACTAATTGGAGTTTAAAACAATTATTTCTGCAATTTTCTAGTTTAACATTGACTGTGTAAAACTGAATAATAAATTGGATCATGTCATAGTTTTTCATGATTGGAAAATTTTATTATTTACATTTCAGATCATAAAATTTTCACGTATGTATGTTTAAATTTTTCAACTAGTCCCTCTATGAATAATTTTATATATTAGATTATTTTGAGAGGCTCAACTATACTCGTTTGTTTTCATCATATATCAGTTTTACGATTTTCGATTTGAAAAAATTAGGTGTAAAATATTTAGGAAATGGGCTTTTCGTCAAAGTTGGTAGAGCAATTCGTATAGAAAATTGAGAGTAAAAATAATAATTTTTGTGATTTTTCAGTTTTAGTTTAGTTTATTAAAACTTAAACAAAGGAAAAGTTTTAATTTTTTTTTTCAATGATTGTAAGGTTCTATTTTTATCATGCCAATAAATATTTTATAATAAAAAATAAAATGAAAAAACGAAGAACTTATGGGTTTTTCGATTTGGAATTCGATGGATCGCAATGTCAAATTACACAAATGCAGCATTTGAGTTTGCAATGTGGAGAACTCAATGAGTAGTGAATTACAGGTAGTTGGATAGTTAAAAATCATGTGACCAGTTTATAATTTACATCAGATATTTTAGAACAAAAATAACAAGGATTTTTTCCTGATAGGGTTTTTTTTAAATTTTTGAAACAATTGTCCTTCATACAGATTACATAAGTGACATCAGTTTAAAAAATTCAAACAGCTCAGGATATTTTACCATATTTTTATACATATATGCGACTGTTTGAAAATTCAAAAATTGATTACAGATTTTACAGTACTTAACAATACTGTTTCCACAGTTTTGCTAACAGTTCAAGAATATTTGGGCAGTTTTTCCATTTTCTACAGTTTTCACAAGTGATAAAAGTAAAATTAGCCAATAGCACTATATACTGTTATATTGACAAAACTTTAAAAATCTGGAACTTTCTTAACTGCAGTTTCAAAAAATTTGGTAGCTTATGACCATCTTTTTAATACTGAGAGTTTTACACTTATGATGGCCTTATATCTTGGCTGTTTAAAAAATTGTAAACATTTTTCAAAATTTTGGCGATTCAAAAGTTTTTATAACTCAGACAGATATAACATTCCTAACTTTTTTAAACAGTTTTGACAGTCGAACAGATCTAAAGGTTTTGATAGCATGACAGTAAAGTAACAGTATTCTATAATTTTTACAGTCCAGATGTTCTAACAGCTTACATCAAATGTCATCACTTCATGGAATTATTTCGTAAAAAAATTAAAACAGCGGAGTTTTTCGTTATTTTCTTAGACTGCACTAAAGTTTCTATGCTATGAACTGTAATCATTTCTTTGTTAGTTCCAAAGCCTCAAAAATTCTTCAAGTGTTTAATTTCACTGCCACCCACCAAAACTTGAAATATTATTCAATCAATCGCTGTACATTTTCTCAAAATTTAAATGATATTATCTCTCCTCGAAATAGTTTCTTCTAATCAACAACTCGCCAAGATGTTTCGGTACGAGAACAAAATTTAATCAACGTCGAGTTTGAAATTCGTTAATAGATAAAACGATAATTAAACTCTATTTTGCCTTCTTCGAACGTCAGCGCAATCGGTTTTATTGCGTTCTTTTTCACAGGTGCGTTTTCGGAGCTTCAAAAAGCGTTTGAAAGGGGATAAATGGTACTTAAAGCTGAGGAATTCCGGCGCCGTCATAAACGTAGCTATCGATTTTTAATCACGTTTTAATCACGGCCCTGTCACGTTTTAGTGACGTTTCGATATGGACGAGACGTGGACAACATTCGCAATTGAAATTCACTGGTATCGGTGAACACGGTTTCATTCCGTTTTCCCCTATTTGTCCTGGTTTTTAAAGGCGCCGGATTCGTTTGCCCTTCCACTTCCCCACGCCCCGTTTTTCATTACGTTTTCGAGCTCGTTTTCCACTATTGCAAATCTTTTTATTGAGATTCCATGTTCTCAAATTAATGCTGATTGAGTTTTTTGTTCTTCATGCAGGAAATTATTTTGCGGGCATTTGTTGAATGAGAAAGCTGAAGTTTCTGATGCGGTGGAATACGCTTGTTGGATATATTTTATGAAGATATTTCAAGATATGTGTGAAGTCGAGTTTTTATTAGAGAAGTCAATTAAATTTGGTTATTGCTTGAGCTGTATGGAAATTGGAAATGCTTGTTTGATTTATGGGCTTTTGTGATTTTCCTGGATGATTGAATTATTCTTGGAACTGGATTTGAATTAGAAAGTACTCAAACCTATATTCTTTCAATACGAAAAGTCACAGAAATTTCTACTCACAAATAATACAAACTAATTAAAAATTGATTCAAGTAGTTTTTGGTGGAAACCTTTACAGAAATTGGAAAAAATCAACTCTTCCAGTTAATATATCAACGAAAATTCAAATTCGCAAATTATGAAACGTGGCATCTAAATCTATATAATTCATATTTCAAATCAACATTTTTTCGTTTTAGAATAATTTTCATCGCAAAAATTTTGAAACTATAAAATATATAAAATAATATAAAAAGTAGCATAATTATGAAATTAAAGATATGACTGTAAAATTGTATGAAAATTCAATATTTCAAACTTCCGAATATTTATGCATTGATTAAATTTTTAAAATAATTTGTTTTTGATAACTGAAACTTTCAGTAAAAAAATAAATATTGCTTTCGGATTTTCTCATTTCAAAGAGGGAAAAATAAAGACATAGAACATCAGTAATAAAAATACTTATTTACACCTACCCAATGAATTTTACATTAATTCATGAATTTTTAATGATATTTTATGTTACTGAATAGTATGAGTAAATATTCTTATAAATTTGAAAAATTAAATGCATCCATAGTTAATCATACAATCGAATAAAATTTGGATTACAATTATGAACATCAAACAATATTAAAACATATTATGTAACATAACTAATTGTATTGTAAATTTGGAAGAATGGATTTTTTTTATAACAGTTCATTTTGATTTGGATCTTGGAAGAATTTTCATACAGAAAAACAATAGAAACATTATTTAAAATTCGTAGATATTAATGCATTCAACTTGAAAATTTTAACTGTTTTATGTGAAATCTAAAAAAGAAAAGATTGAATAAAAGTTAGGACAAACGAACATTTTTTTTAGAAAAGTAATATTCAGAAACAAAAAAAGCGAAAAAAAACCTGAAAAATCTAAGAGATTTACAATCCCATACTTCAAAAGTTATTCAGTATGTAAAAATACATTTATTTTTAAATTATCATGATTCAGCAACGAAATGAGGATCTTTATTTTTGCCATGTCAAAAAAATTTATCCATCTCTAGATGTAGATCGTATTACTGGAGGACCATTGGATCATTTTGAGAATTCTCTAACTGGAAAACTTTTAACTCAAATGAAAATACTGCATTTGACAAGTATGAAACGCTAACATGCGAAATCTCGGAAATCTCAAAATTTCAAATTCGTAGGAATTCAGAAGATTATCATAGTTTCTGGGGAAAACACTTTTAAAAAATTTTTCTGGGTGCGCTCCTATTTAGTATAATTTCTGAGCCTAGATTAAATGATTAAAAATTTAAACAGGCTTTGACATTCTAGAAACTCTAATTTAAGAACTATCTGGATCGAGAAAAACAACTGGTAACTGAAATTTCAATGTGAAACATTTCTTATTGAGCTTTACCTTGATTCCTTTCCGATGTGAATGCCGAGATCGAACCGAAACACTCGACTGCTCAGTAAACATGCAACGTCACGTGTCTGGGAGCCTTCAATTACCCGAAAACCAATGCCGCTAGTGGTGTAATAAAATATATGAAACCCAGTTACGATTTATTCTCGAGCTCTCCGAAGAAACACGAAAACGTTTCCCAGATGGAAACGGAATTGAGTCAAATCAAGTTAGCCTTTTGTCTAAAAATCGCATTATCGTTAAGCCCGATGCAAGTCACGTATATTTTCATGGGGCTTCTTATATTTTACCTTCTTTATAAAGCACGATTGTTCCAACTTTATCAGAAAAATATTTCGTCATTACAAGAGCTGAACATTTCTTTCTTATTTATCTTTTTCCCTTCCTTCCTTTTGCTTCGTATCATTTTCTTTTATTTCCTTTTTGGCTCGTGTTTGTTATATCGTGCACAAAGAGTAACCAAGTAATTTAAACCCAGGCTGTTGCTGCACTTTAGACCCTACTTTTTTTCTTTCTTGAGACCTTCTTCGCAGGTGCATGGTATTGTGCTGTAGAAACTTATAACATTTTTCGTGCGAAGAGGGTTTTATCAACTTCAATGGGCATTCGTGAAAAATTAATTGGAACTTGAGATATCGAGAAATTGGGTTTTCGTTGATCCTGAATAAAAGAGAATCATTTTTCTCACATTTTTTGATATACTTCAAAGTTGGTTTTTATAGTTTGAAAATTGAAATTTAAGAATTATTTAACTATGATGGATCTAAGAACATTTTAGTAACTACACAAAGTATTAAACTCTCTCCATATGAAAGAGTCATTTCTGACTATTTCAACTGGGCAAAAAATAGACAAATTCTTCTCTATTCATTTAAATAATTGAAACTTCATTATTTTAAATGTTAAATATAAATAATGCAAATTAAAAATATATGATTTAAAACTGTTATTTTTACTTGTTCGAGTTCTCGAGAAAAAAAATTGATAAATTCTGTTTATTAGAGTGGTTAAAACTTTGTTTCTTAAAATGGTTTTTCCAATTTCAGAATGATAAGAAATTCACAATTCAAAACTGTTATTTAAATAGATTCATATTATTATAAATAAGTTGAATGATTGCAAGCAACAATGCTCTGGAATTCAAAGTTTTAAGTGATTTTCAGTATGTTATAAATTTTTCAATAGCAGTTTCTCCATATACATTAAGCCATTCAACGGTTTTTTTAAAATTATTTCATTGTTTAGATTTATTTTTAGAATTTCATATTTTTAAAATTAGATCGAGCTTCATGGATTCGTAGTTTTTTACAGATTTTGACAAAAATTATAAAAATAGACATGTATATATTTTCTAGAATTCAGTGTATCAAATACAAACTTCAATGGATTTTATGCAATATGTTAATTGATTTTTCAGACAATATTATCTCAGATATTTCTGGTACCTTCAGTATTTTTCGTATTTTTTCAGTTTTCACACAGTATCGAGGATTTTCTTGTGTTCTTAAAAATTTCACTACAAATTTTAAAAATGCATGCTCTAGGTTTAAGAATTATATTTTTTTGAGAAAAGCATATACCTGTATATCAAAAAACGTCTATTCGAAAGGTATGATCCGGTTATTGTTAATAGTTTTATGTTTTTAATGAGGAGATAATTTTCACGTAAAAAATTTCGATTAAAAAGAGTTGAATTTGAGGGACATTTAATCTCAAAAATTAATTTTACGAAAGTTCCTAATTTGTTGTTATTCTCGAAATAAAACATAAGTTATCAGTTTCAGGATTATCTTATATTTTTCACTTTTTTACTTTAATTTCGATTGCAGCCTCGACCTATCAAACGAAAAGTAGTTTATGCACCAAGCTTTCAGCCAGATGCCACTTTTCTCAAGAAAGCGCTTCGCGTAACCGATCTCGTAATTTATTTCAATGAGGTTTCGCTGCATTAAAACGACGCTTGGAACAATCATGTTCTTACAGGAGCAATCAGAACGCCGGTTATACATTATCTCACGCGCGAAGATTGTTTTCCTTGAAAACGAACCCATTTTATTAAGATAAGATCTTTTTCTTAATTTAGGTTTTTTTTATTATTCGAGTTCTGATGAACTGAAAAAATTTAATATAATTTACAAAAACTATGTTGAATTTAAAGAAAATTAGGTGTGTACTCGAAATTGTCCATTAGAAATTAAAACTCATAGAAGCTGTAGAAAAAAATTATTCAGCCATATTTTTCCAACGATTTTCTAGATTTAATATTAATTAAATTAATAATAATAATTAATAAATAATTATTAATCATGATTAATAAAATTAATTATTTTTTTTCTTATCGTAAAAAAACCTTATTAAGTTGCTAGATTAGGCTGCGTGCCAGAAAAATTAACTCAAAATTTTATGAATATACAAATCAAAGTTTTATAAAAAAAAAAAAATTAAGAATCTACTTAATTTATCAAAATTTCTAATATTACGTAATCGTATACAAAATTTTCTAATTATCTACCGTCTTCGAACAATTGCACATTTTTCTATTTGGAAATTTCCAAAATATTACACAGTCCCTGTATTTTTAAGATTTTGAAAAATTTTTACAATTTACGAGATCGACCAACAACGTTTTCTGAAACTATCCCCAATTTTTTTGATTTTAGAATTTATTTAGAATTTTATAAAATTTTTCATGTACATTTTGAATAATTTTTTTCTATTTACTTATAAAAAAAGATTTTTAGATTTTCGGAAATTATGAGTGGAAAAATTGAAAAAAACCTAATTATGCATATATTTCGAAGAAATATGATAAAGTACTTTACTCCCATTATTATAAAGTGTTCTACGACAATTAAAACGACAAAGGTGGAAGAAATTGCAGAGTGAAAATTGTGGAATAACAATGTATAGTTTATTATAAAAAAAATTCTGGACAAAATCCACCAAAATGAAAAAAATGTAACTCAAACAAAAAGCTCAGTGTCATTTGAGTAAAAGTTTCTCGTCCATTCAGCATTTTGAGTATCAGTTTTGGTGCAGTATGTCTTTATGTATCGCATAATTAAACGAAAATTAATTACTCAAGTATTTTTGTAGCAACATTGATATTTTCAGTATTTTTTATTTTTCATTAAACTATTGTTCGAAAAATTTTTATTTAAGATTACATTGGGTAGAAAAAAAAACATACAATGTGTAACTCAGCCTTTATCTCTTGTGATTCGATTATGTATCTCACTTTTGTGGAGTTGTACAATCGCTCTAATCATAATCAAACGCGGATAAGTGATGTTTTTTTCACGATGTAGTGTTCACAATACTGAAACACTAGATAAGTATGATAAGTTTTAATATTTTCGTTCAAAATTTAGAAGCACTGGAAAAAAAAGACAAAAAATAATCTTTCCACCTTCTCAAATTCATTCATGCATTTCATTAAAAAATATTATGCGCCAAATAACGATTCTTTGCATTCTAAAACAACGACAAAATTTTTCTCGAGTGACAACCAGCTACTAAAATCATTCCCAAAAACAATCAACTAAATAAAAAAAATTAAAATCAATATAACAGCCGACTAAAAACGCAAAGTACCTAACCAAAAACCCGAAAATTTATCATGTGTTGTCCCTGATTATAGGAGCCCTCAGCATAAATTCAGCCACGAGGAAACGTGGCTAAAAACATAATCTGGGACGGAAAAACTGCTCCGAAATCAAAAGTTCCTGTTTCTGAAAAATCCCCTGAACCCCTTTCTCCTATCCTTTTTTTGCAAGAACGTTGGGAAATAGGAGGTAGGTCAGAAATTCCGCATCGTAAGTCTCAAGTACTCTCAATCACCTCTAGCAATATCTCTCTATATACATATCTACATATAGTTGTCATGGTAGATGAGTGCTCGAAAAATACAAACACCACAATATATTTTGCATACGAATACGCGCGATTTTATTATACGAGATCGTGCATGTTTTTCCCAGAGCTACATTTTCTAGAGTGGTACGATCGGCTTTTTCTTTGCTAGAAAAAACTTCATTTTCATAAACTTTACATGCGCAGTTTGTCGGGAAAACGGTGAAAAAATTTTCCACCTATTCCAATTTTATTGACAAAACATTATTTCCTTCCTTAAAAAACTATTCAATGTTTTTTATCAGTCGCAGTATGAGTTTTTTGCAACAATATTTGGGCAGTATTGGAAAATACAATGGCTTTGACGGGACACCGAGGAATTTATATGAAAAACATCGAGCCGGTACATGTTTGAGTTGCCACTGCTTACGCTGCTTTATTAGCCGATACTTGGGTTTTCCTCCTCCTCGATAATACTGGAAAAATATGCGCGGTAGAGTAAACTGACGAGGCTCGAATTTTCCCCTGTTTTGCATTAAAAATAGACCGTGAGAAATAGAATTAATGTTGGTAACGAGCTTTTGTCACCTTTTTGCGCTATGCACGAGAGTCTTTTCATTATCATTTGCATTAAAGTGTAACGCGATTCTTAAAGTGCGTTCCATCTCGCTTATGGTGTTAGAACTTATCCCACAAGATAAAGCGCAGTTGTACATTTTCTCGTCTGCATTTTCATATCGTGAAACGTTATATTTATGGATGTACGTGTGAACATCTGAAACGTGTCGCTTACGTGTTTTTTATGTATAGCTTTCATCGATCGTTTTTCGTTTGTTTATTTGTTTGTTTTTAGAATATATTTCCAAGTAAAACGCTTTGTAATCGAGCTTTCAGTTGGTAACGGATGTTGCATTACGTTCCATTTTTGGGTCATCGATGTGGGAAAATATGATTGTCATTCAGGAAATGCGAATAGATGGTTTTTGGAAATGTTTTTTGGGAATTCATAGATTTACGATTAGGGTCGAAGAGTGGCTGGTCTATATCAGTTTTTTTTAATGTGATTTTTTTGGGTGAGTAGTAAATTAAACCTAACAAACGAGATTTTATTAATTTTTTAATAAAAATGTATCCAGTAGAATTTTTTAAAAAACCATTCATGATTGAGTATAGTTTTTTGTGAATTTTCCGAGGTACGATATAGTTTTCTATAACT
The DNA here is from genome assembly GCA_030522825.1 of Platygaster orseoliae. Lineage (NCBI taxonomy): Eukaryota > Metazoa > Arthropoda > Insecta > Hymenoptera > Platygastridae > Platygaster > Platygaster orseoliae. The sequence goes on along the minus strand of JAPYZL010210126.1, from coordinate 7,723 downwards.
TTATTACGTAAAATTCAAATAATAACAGAAAACTAATGGGTAAGAAAATTATTGTTTTTTTTTGGCTCGTTAGCTACGCAAAAATGTCGTTACAACTGAAATCTCGATTATCTGAATCGCAGTTCAGTACTCGCGCAACAATAAAAAAAAAAAAAAAAAAAAAAAAACGAAGAAACAAGAAAAAAAACTAAAAAAAAAAAAAGAACCGGCGTAACCAGAGAAAATTCTAGACTGTAAAAAAGTCGGACAATGTGAGCGCGATTTGGGCCAAAAAAAGAAAAACTACAATGAAAATATTGATTTTACGAAACCCAAAAGGGATGAAAACACGTTCCGGAGTGTATGAAAAGCTTTAAACGGGAAAGCATGTTCACCTGGAGCATATCCGGGAAAAGCAAGACGGGAAAACACGGTGCGCCCTGAAAATGCAACAAACGTATCGAACCGTGGCTTCCTTTGCGCAAAACAAGGCTTTTTTTATAGTTAAAAGCCCACTCTGGTTGCGCCGCTGGGAACGAAAGTTCACGTACCAATCGCGTATTACAGAACAAGGGGCGAAAATGACTGATTACTGACTGACCAGTGTAAAAATAACGTGATATGGCATGAGCGCCATAAGAAAAATTGAAAAATTAGTTAAATTAAGATGAAGCTATTTTTACTTGTCAACTGTCAATTTTACATGTTTGAAATTTCTTACAAGCGTTTTTGTAAACTCTCAATCATCGAAAAAATTCAGAGTAACTTTTACCTAGATTTCAAGATCATTTTGGATTTTTTATATATTAATCGCTTGGTTAAAACAGTATTCCAAATTTTCATCTTCTTCGATATTCCCTTTCAAATATTTGTGACAGGACATCTGTGTGAGAAAAAAAACGTATAACTTGGAGTATCGAAAGAACAACCTTTTTTTCTATCATTTATTAACAATTTTCGATTGTTGTAACGGTCTCCATATTTATTTTTGAATCATTAAATAATTTCTTTTTTCCTTTTTGATTCACTGGGTTTAAACAATTCTTATAATTTTTGGTCTTCCCAGCGAAACATTTTTAATAGGATTTCTGTATCAGGAAAAGTTTATTCACAGTTTTTTCTCACATAGAAATTCAATAATAAATGTTTGGCAACAGATATCGAAGGAAAAAATTCGTTTATATTTGGTTAACAATTGTCAATCATTTAACCTTTTTCCATTTCCATTTTTTTATTCTTTCATCATTTCCATTTTTTTCTTTGTTATTCGCTGGATTGAAGCATTTATTCGAAAATCGACTGGATTGCTAAATAGTGGATTGCATAAAACAGTGGATTGTATTTATTCAAATTCGAAAATTTTCCTTACCATCATCCTAACAAAAGATTTTTAATTCGACTTTCGTGTGAGAAAAAGGTTGTCCAATTTTTTTTCGACACAGAAGTAAATTTATGTTTTACAGCGGTTGTCGAAAAAAATTTTAATTTCTCATCATTTGTTCACAATCGTCAATTATTGTAACTTTCTTCATACTTTTTTTCGGATGATATTGGCATTTGAATTATTTTCTTTAATTTTATTCTATTCTTATTATTTATTTTTAATTCATTAGTGTGTCTTTTTCTATCGTAATATTTTGATATTTGTCATTTTTTCGGGGGGGGGGGGGGATCGGGGAGTACATTGATCGGGGATCGAATGTACATTCGTACATTCGAAGTTTGAATCTTGAAAATTCTTAACTTAGAATTCTTAAGTTTTTAATCTACATTTACGAAGGTCTATCTTAATTTAAAAATGAATAATTATCAAAAAATGGTGATTGATCGAATTAAGTGGAATTATTATTTTCAATCAGAAGTTAAAAAATTTTTTCATAAATTCGTGGATTTCTTATATTCTTTCGCCCATAAGTCATAGAATAATAATTTAAATTCCAAATATTTTTAAGATCAAAGCTTAAAGAACTGAAATTCTATGTTATAGTGATATTTGTGTTTCTGATCTTTGCGAGTTCTAATAAGTTTTATTATTTCAGCTTTGAATAAATAGTGAACTTTGAAAGTAGAATCTGAATTCTTCATAATATTATGAATCTTAGAATAGAAATAGAATAGAAAATTTGAAAATTTTTTTTAGTATAAATACATCATTGTATTGCAGAATAATGAACTTTACGCGTTAAAAAATGATTGGAACATATTTTTTAAATTTAAAACGTTGAATGGCTCAGAATGATTTATCTACATTAGAGAAAATCTTGAAATGTTTGAAATTTGTGAATAACAGGTACTTCAAAAAAAAAAATTTCCAAAGTCACGATGTTCAGTTTTCCGTCTTTTCATAAATTTGTAGAATAATGTAACATAATGTAATAAGGATAAATAATTCTGAATGAGATATCTAAAAGTTTCAAGAGTAAGATGACACTAAAAAATTGCTAATGGGTAAAATAGAATCACTGAACTTTTCTCAAAGCAATCGATTTATAAATAATGTCAAAAATTTACTGACAAAAAATCATAGACTGTCTAATTCCCAAAATCCGAAAAAAAATCATAAAAGTTCGAAAACTTTCCAATCCATCCACGTTTATAGAAAAAACTTCCGAAAAATCTGCTCTCGAATCAACCTATTTTTAAAGATTTCTGCTAAAATTTACAAAATCAAACATAATTCGCATTTTCCAAATCCAGGATGTAAACATTATGTTAAAAAAATTTTTATTTTACGTCACCAGATAGGCATCAGTCAGTTTTGCCTCTCAAACCACGCGCGAAAAGTCGCCTTTTCGACGCAAGTGTTGCAAAAACAGGATGTAACTGAAATTTCGGCGCTGACTTGTTGCAGATACGGGCTGCGAATTGGCCAACGAGAATTTACCCCTGCAGAGTGCATTGACAGCGGCAGTTCAGACCTCGGCAGGAGTCACTGAAATCCCTTTAACATGCGCATCCAACTCTTCGAACAACACGAACAGCGAACAAGTGGCCCAACTCTGATGAAATTCGGGTCCGGCTGAAAGCCACATTTAAGGTGATGTGGAACATGAGTGAAATCCTAACCTCGATTCAGAATTTCTAACCTCAAAATTTGACAATTTTTTCTCAATCATTCATACTCACAAACTAATTTATTTACATATGGCCATATATGAATAAATTGTGTAACAAGTATATGATTCCTTCTAAAAAGAAATGCAACAATATCGAGTTTCATATCTTTAAACTGTTGCATTTTGCTTCCAAAGGTGTCATAAATAAATAAATTTATTTATGAACGCGCATGAGAAAAATAGTTGCAAATTCATGAATCGAGGTTTACTGTATTTGCGTGTTCTATATTTTCTTAACTCGATTATTTCTTCATCAAAGACTCATAGTTTCAGTCGGAGTTTTAAAATACGTATGTATGTGTGTGATAATCGTATAAATAGCGTGTCAGTCGTTTCTAAGAACGAGAGTATTATAGGAGAATATAATAGATAATAGACCCAGAGGTGCGCAAAATTTTGGATCATAATTTGAGTCCTTACGAGAATTCACAGGACTGTCATAAGGTTGTAAATTTGCGTGAGAGATCATTTTTTCAATAACGATCCTCCGGGATTTTTCGGAGATTTTGCTATAAATTATCACGGAAATCATTTACTTGAAGGTTTTATAACAAATATTTATTCCAATTCTAGTATTCTTATGTAAATTGTAAATACTTTGAGGACTTTTAAGATTTTTAGAAAGCTGTGTTAGAGTATACAATAATTTTGAGAGTCTATGAGGTTTTCAAAAGCTTCCAAAATGATTTATGAATCATGAAATTCGAGTTATTACGTCTTCTATTACATTTTATGAATAGTTGAATCATTTTCGGAATGTTGCGAGTAAATAATAAAGGAAGGTTGTGCAATGAAGCAGTTTTTAACAGAGGAAATATTTATTTCGTTGGTGTGGTAGAGCAAATTATATAATATAATTTAAAAAATTGAATTCCAAAATTCGAAATTCGACGTATTTTAAAAAAATTGAGTTTTACAACAAGTAGTGAAGATGTAAGGGTTCTGGAACACTTTGACCTTGTGGCTGCACGTTGTCGGTAAAATATATCGCTATCTAGCTTCCAATTTTTTCGAATATTTACAATTCTTGAAATTCGTTCAAAAATCTATAACTTTTTCGGATTTCCTAAATTCAGTTATAACATACGTGTAACTATCGAAATTCCCACAACAGTGAGTATTCTCCCATAGTCAATTTAGGGTAGTTAAAAATTATTCACAATAATTCATATAACATTGTATTTTTTCAAGTAGCTGTTGACCAATCTTTAATAGAATGAGTAATAAACACAAAAATTGAATCTTTTTTTTATAAAAAGTTCGTTACGAATTCTTTTTCCCTGTTATTTTAATAGTTAGACGTCGTTGAAAAAAATTATTGGGGAATTCAATAATTTTTTTATGAATAAGAAAACTGAAAGGAAATGGGGAAAATTCGATAATTACAAGTGTGTAATAAACGTGCTACGTGAATAAAAAGAAATTCAAGAAAAACCTAAAGGTGCAGAAAAATTTGAAAACATCTTAACATAAAATCTAAAAACTAATCTTAATTGGTATAGTATAAAAATAAGTCATCTATTTACTGGCAGTAATATCTATTTATTAGCAATGACATGCTTTGTTACAATAATCTACCATATTGACAATATCCTGCCATATTGACAACAACCAGCCTCAAAGTCGAAGTGGTCCAAAACTTCTTCATCTTGACTAACTAAAATAAATTAATGTTCTAAGAGAATAATAAATGCGTTAACCTCAGCAATGGAAAAAAATTAGTAAAACGTTTACACTTGACCTTTTGAATTATTTGAAAAATCTTTCACAGTAATTAACTTATGCAACTTTTTTTGTTAAATCTGAGAAAAAGATTTACAAACGTGATTCTCTGGAAACCTGCACCCTCACACAACGACAAGTAAGCCTGAAAAACCAATCGGAAAGCACGCTGTAATCTTAAAATCGTTTTTTTTTTCTTTCCTCAGCAAATGAAATTGTGAGAGGCCTTAGTACTAATAACTGAAATCAACAGTCGAAACGTAAGAATTATGAAATTAGAAATCAAAAAATCATGTTAAAAAAAAATTGCGTGTAAAAATGTTTTGCGGTAGTTGCAAAAATTTGCAAGCTTCAAAGAAATGTGCAACTTGAAATATCGATTATCAATAGAATGTTTAAATTGCGTTTTTTCTTTGCTACTCCAGGTAACGTATAAATGTTTTCAATACAATTTCTTCGAAAATCAAACAAGAAAAAATGTTCACGAGTACGGTCGTTGCACTTTTAATTCTGGAATGTCTATCAGATATCTATCAGTTTTTTAAAGATTTGTAGAGAAAACTGTAGAGTTTAAAAATTGTTATCAATTATTACCTATGGGATTTTCAGAAATTTGGTTATTCTGGATATTTAAAAAAAAACTCTTAACTGACGAGGCAAGTTTCATGAAAAAAAAGTAGTTTCTTAAATTTAAAAATAGAATTTCATTTTTAAAAAACCCATCGTCTACGAAATATAAATAACTTTAAAATTTTTTTAAAAACCTGATAGTAAATAAAAAAATGTGCAAAATGTAGCATTGAAAATTCTGTAGTTTACGAAATGACGATGTAAAACTGAGGTCATTGCCTAAAATACTAAAAAACAGTTTTTGGTTAACAAAATCAGCCCTGATGCTATCAGAGCATTCATCAAAAAAATTCATTGCAATGGATTTCCTAAGACTTTACTATTCAAAATAAAAAAATAATATTCAAAGTGATTTTAAGACAAAAACTCCTGCAAAGTAAAAAATATCAAATTATTCAAGTAGAATGACAAATTCAAAGAGAAATTTATAATAATAAAATTTATTTTAACTGATATAGGTACTCAACAAGTTACCTTCAAAACCACTTTGAAATTGTGTGAATCAATTTCCGAAAAGTTGTCACTTTATCGAATATCGTACAATTTTCGAACGTTGTCAAGACTTTACGAACATCTTAGGCATCATAAGAACATTTTGTGCATACATAAAGAGCAATCAAATTTGCGCAATATTGAAAATATCTTCAAATAAGTGTCTTTTACAACATAACTAATGGATTCACAGAGATACAGATTATCCAAGTATCTTTAGTTCTGAATATCCCGATTACAATTCCAGGATTATTCGGTATTTTTTTAGAAGCGCAACTGCCAAAGCTCAATAAAGTTTTATTTACAACCTCGAACCCCTCGTTTTCAAGACTTCAAAAATCTTGGCGAAATCATAGAAACGATCTTTTAATTGGCAAAAAATCGATATAATTGGAAAATTTTACAAAACTTGACCAAATACAAATATCTTCCTCCCAAATCTGATAAATTTAGGCACATCCAGATGTTTCATACTTTTTCAGTTCTATTCCAGAAAAGTCTAGATTTTTCCAGGCGTGCAACTACCAAAGCTCATGAAAGTTTCATAATTTTTAGCCACACGTTTCCAAGATCTCAAAAATTATAGCAAAACAATAAAAACTTTATTTTCATTTGCAAAAAACCCATATAATTGGAAAGTTTTAAAACATATGACTTAATATAAATCTCTTTCCTCCAAAATCTAATAAATTTAGGTATATCCAGATGTTCAATACCTTTTCAGTTCTAATTCCAGAATAGTCCAGATTTTTCCAGGCGTGCAACTGCCAAAGCTCATGAAAGTTTCATAAACTCGAGCCCCACGTTTTCAGGACTTACGTGTGTTTTCCGGTCCGAAAATCAAACTGTGAGCGTCGATTTCATACGCGACACGAGTCTCTTGTACCACACAACGGCCCCATCGTGTATTGTATATGACCCATCCGTGAGCCACATTCGCGAGCGAATTGTTTCGCCTCATGGAATAATATCGGAACGCGATCGCGAAATCAGGTTTAGATGTAGTTTCGGCTTTAGGGTATAAGTCCCGAAATCGGATCACGTTCGATCACCCGATACGCGTCCCTATCACCCTCGAAAATCGTGGCACGCTCAAATCCCGTCGATCATCCGAAATATGCTATCGCTATTACCGTTGTCGTTATTGTTATTGTTGATGTTGCAATCGCTAAGTAGACGATCATAGCGGATGAAAAACGACGAAGATTTACGTTCTTATCGCTGCTCGTTTTCACCGGCGCCCTTATCTGAGAGAAATCATCCGACGGATTTCGAGTGCAACCTTCGGTAATTGTGTCTGGGATCCAAGTTGAAATTTCAAGTAATGACGTTTTTCTGAGTTATGAGTTAAGAACTCAAGGAATTATAAGGAAAATCGAAAACTGTCCTCTTTTCTCGAAAGGTTAAACTAATAATCTACATTTTTCCGAGATTCGATTTTTATAACTCATTAGTTTTTTTTATATCACACCTTTAGTGCACAGAAGTTTTTTTTCAATTACAGTAATTGGAATTACATAATTAGAAAATTGTTAAATGAAAACTTTTCAGACAATAAAAATAATTCTTTGCAAAACACGCACAAAAAAGATGCTTCTTGCACCTGAAAACAAACACAAAGGACGTGTATTTCCGACCGGCGATTTGTTTTCGATCATTTCGATGTGGGTGGCGCGTTTTGATGTGTGTTTTTGATTTTTATTACCTAGGGATAGTTTTTATTACCGACAGACGGCGCGTTTTAATGCGTGTTTTTGATTTTTATTACCTAGGAGTAGTTTTGT
>JAPYZL010210077.1:0-16049 GCA_030522825.1 Platygaster orseoliae | reverse complement strand
TTTCAAAAGACAATTGTTTTGTAAATGCGTAACCATAGCATTTCTGGACATTAGGCTGATAGGAAAATTTCTCGTTCGAGAAAATTAAAAACCCTTCGGGAAAACGGTTTTCGGGATAATGACCGTTCGGGAAAATGGCCGTTCGAAAAAAAGACCTTTCGGGAAAACGGTTTTCGGGATAATAAAAAGGGATTCGGGAAAATGGTCGGCAACGAAATATTATATATGTTGATTTACGTTCTAAGATATAGAGTATAAAAATTATATCTTTGTTTTTTTTTTCATTATTTATAACAGAATATTCATATCAAAGTCTTAATCAATACTTTATCTTGATTTACGTCCACTCACCGATACCTTAGAATCTCTGGAATAACGAAAATCATTTCGCAATGCGAAGGAATTTCTCTCTCCGTTCTTTGGTTACACTGACAGCCGCGGAATACGACTTTTATCAAATATTATTGTTTCTTTATCATCATGACGAAAAACAGGATATGGGAATTTCTCTCGGGTAAAATAATACAATGAAATCATCGTCTTCCGAATCTATTATCTCGTGCTCAGTCGGGCTGAAATTAACATGTAGCCCAGGTACGACAATGTTTTTACGATTAATGTCATTACAGCGAATTTGTCGATCCCAAGTACGCGAATGACAATCACATCGGAAGTTGCCCGAACGTTTGAACCGTATTTCTCGCGGACTGCGGTTAAATAATTTATCGTTGTCCGCTTCCGCGAATTTTTTATGGTGGTAATTAATGTGATCACGGTAAATCCCGACTCGGAAATTAGTCTCGCTATGAAAGAAGCGACCAACTTTCATCTCGGACTCGTATTCCGGGACATTTTAATTTTGTCTTTCACTTTCACCCGAGGACAATAATTTCTTCGAAAACAGCTATCCTTGAATCTTTGTTAGTGAATATCTCTGATGAGCATACAGTCTTGTTCATTATAATTTATTTTAACGAGAACAATGCGATCTTTGTCAAACAGAACGATTTCGAACAATATTTCAAGTTGAGACATAAGTAGACTAGGTTACTTAATGTTTTTAATTTTACTTGAAAAGTTGTTTTTTATTTTTGAAATGAGGGTTGTTTTTTTACTGTTTCGTGTGTAAAAATGACCGATTTTTTTATTAGGCTTTTTTCAGGATTCTAGAAAAATTATCGTATGTCACATGTTGAAAAATTTATTCTGCATGGTTTGGTATTTATTATATTTTCTTTTTTTTAATAATTTAATAGTAAAATATATATTAATAATTTTGAAATATATAATAATTTAAAAATTGTGACCGACTAATTTTGCATGTAAATTCTGCTTTTACTATTGTTAGAAAAGCTTGTTTTTTTATTTGAAAGAACAAATATTTTATACTACTAATTAGAGTACTTGTAAAGTCATTGTCAATCAAGTTGCTAAGCTGGCGGTACTAACTAGCAATAGTCAGACAAAATATTACAATTCAGCCTACGTCAAGAGAATCACATTACAGAGTTCAGAATTTTTTTTTCGTGTACAAACTATAGTTTTTCGATTTCCTGTTAAAAATCTGAGTCGTTTTGAATACTAATCGTAATTTGAGCGTAGGCAGCACTCAAAACAGATTCAGAGAAAATATTTTAAATGGATATTGAGTCTGCTAACATACGCAATGAATTATACTTCCGAATTTCCATCTTTGGATAGTAGAAAGGATTGGTCATTCTTGGATCAAAATATTGAACATTCGGAGTTCCATCGTTTTTAGAATTGAAATTTGGTCAAGGTTGCAAAAGGGAGGTTGAAATTTAATTATTGTGTGGTACCAATATGAATACGAATATAGGAATTTGTAAACTCATTTTTATAAAAATTTGCAATATCACAAAACAAAAAAATTAGTAAATGAAGTGACTGTGAATTCATGTGTTGAACACATAAAAATGTTTACACTGAATTTTACATACATAGGGGAAAGTGGGGAATTGTGGGCCATAGGGAATCGTGGGCCACTGCTATGTATCGTTCGTATGTCAAGTTGTATGGTACGACACAAATGTCAAAGTTTTCTTTTATTACAAGCATATTTTTACGTTAGTAGTTAACCGATGTATAAGTCCCTAGCGTGCTGTGCAATACTAACCTCAAAAAAATTTCTCTAAGAATTTATTTGTATTGTTCTCGTGCATCAATTTCCAACACGTCGTTACGAATCAACTCAGGTAAATGAGCTGACAATTATCGTTGTACCTTGGCATTTCAATATACAAAAGGAATTTCGCATAAAATTTTGTCGAGTTAAAATCAAGCCACCATGTGTCAAAACATAGCTTGTGGGGAATCATGGGCCACTTTTTGTGGGCCACCGGTGTTTCGACATTTTTGACATACATACCAATTTTTTTATTGTGTATTCATTATGTATCTATATTGTCCATATTTTATAATTTATTATTGTGTCCATACAAAATGTGTCCTTACCTCTGCCAACACGTTCACGTGCCCAAATTTTATATGTGAGTGACAGTGGCAGGAATTTTTTTTTTCTTTTTTTAATGATTAATAATTCATTTGTCATTCCGAATCTTTTAATAAAGTTTTTACAAAGAAATTTTTAAGTATTGACTTAATTTAGGCTTTGGCCCACAATTCCCCAACAATTTTTACAATCTCAAAAACATTTACTTTTTATTATCCACCAAAATTTTGTGAAAAAAAAAAATTTTTTTTTTAACCAAAAAACTATGTACAGTAACCTTATCATATGCAGAATAGAATACCTTTTTAATATTTGAAAAAATTTTTATTTTTGTTCAAGAATAGAATACCTTTTTAATATTTGAAAAAATTTTTATTTTTGTTCAAGATATCTGGAAAAATAAAAACGTGGCCCACAATTCCCCACTTTCCCCTACATATATTTATTCTTCACTCTATTAAATTTAACATATATTAATTTTCGTTATATGTAATAAATTCATATTTATATTACATTTGTATATATTGTAATCGAAACTTTATATATTTTCTCTTGTAAAATTTCGATTAATGTTGAACAATGAAAATTTTTAATGTGAATTACAAAAATTCCATTTTGATCACGAAGTTGACTTAATCTCAAGTTTAAATTATAAGTAACTTATCTTAAATATGAAAAAAAATTCCAAATGTAACAATTCTAAGAACATTTTAATTTTGACTATAATAAAACTTGAAAATTCCGAAATGAAAAACATAAACATGATAATTATTGTATACATAGAAAATTAACTTTTACCTAGAAAATGTGAAAAAATAAAGTAAATAAATGCGAATCTGGATAACGACTTACTGTACATAACGATTTCTTACTTTGAAAAAAAATTCGAAGTCGATTATAATAAATTTAAACATAAAAAAATCATTGAATTGCACTTTTCAAAATTAAAAGCTGTGATTCGATGGATATAAAAAATCAAAAAAGAAATCGCCCACTTTTAAAATACAAATTGTAATCATAAAGTTAAAAATTTATAAATGTGAAAAAAAAAACTTTAGAATTCCGATATACTTCTCAGTTAAACGATTGAATTATTAAATAAAAGATTACGAAAAACCAAAGACAAAATCACTATGTCTTATTAAATTTTGAATTTTGAAAGAACGATGAACATGAACGAAAAATTGGAAGATTGTACTCCAGAATAAAAAACATTGTGTTAAAAATCTAGCAATTTTAAATTTTATTGTTAATGTTGTAAATTTCAAGTTTCGAAAAGAAAAACATTCAAGTTTGTCAGTTTTTAAGTCTGAATGCAGCTCACAAAAAATTTTCGATTTAATCAAAAATATAGAGTAGAAGGGGGTAATGTCGTGCACTGGCTTTTTAAGCCCAAAAAATTGAATGATTTACCGGCCATTGGTACGGTATGGGCCTACTGACCTAACATACAAAGCTCATGCATACAATACTAGCAATATTCATGTGTTACAACTATATGTGCGACGTTTATTAAAAACCGCACGTTCTCGGGACGACGAAAGTGTTTTTTTATCGGATCAGAAAAATAATTTTTCTAGCAGGAAAATATACCAAGTAAGCGTTTTCTTGAAGCAAATTTTCCGCCGAAAAAAAAAGTTTTGTTTTTGAAAAAATTGTTATTCTCCACCGGGGAAATGTCGTGCACATTTTTTTTTAAATTTCTACTAACACGATTTCATGCTACACGAATGTTGTTACACATGAATGTTACCAACCAAATTATCTTTCTATCGGATGCTTACTCGTTGTATTCGCTTTTCATGTACGGCTTTACAAGCACAACATTACCCCCTTCTACTCTATTTGTTGCATAATAATAAATAAATACATAATAATGCTATATCTCCTTGAATCGATATCTCTATCTCCTTAACCTGTCGTTTTTCACACATTTTGATACTTTTACTATACTTGGAATACAATGCACGACATTACCCCACAAATTTTAAGGGGGGTAATATCGTGTACATTTTTTCTTTTTAATTTCTACTAACACGATTTTATGCTACACGAATGTTGTTACACATGAATGTTACCAACCAAATTTTATTATCTTTCGATCAGATGCTTACTCGTTGTATTCGCTTGTCATGTACGGCTTTACGAGCACATCAAAGTAGAGTGCACGACATTACCCCTTTCTACTCTACCTAGCTTTATGTAAAATAGCATATTCTTTAAGAATTCTCAAAAAGCGACAAATTTTGCATGAATATTAGATTTATCCATCATGAGCGTAGTGAGGGTACATTTCGCAAAAATTAAAAATCAAGTTTTTCCAACTTGTGACATACGATGATTTTCGTCAATTTTTTTCCACATTTTTTCCATGAGTAACAGTATATTTCTTCACTGATGTGAAATAGTACATTATGTTACAAGGGACTAAAAGCAGTTTTTTTTTTACCTGCGAGATACCTCGTATAAGGCGAAATTTAGTTGAGATGGAAAAAAATAATTAATAAATAATAACAATATAATTCATTAACAACAAAATTATGAAGAGTTGAAATATCTAATTTTATTAGCTGAATGAAAGTTAATAAAATAAATATTAAAAATGAATGGTGAACAATAGTTAAACAAAGTAAGTAGTGAAAAAATGGAAAATTCTATATTTAAATAATAAAAAGTAATAAATAAGTAAAAAAAGAAGAAGTAAAAACAATAAATTATAAGTTCAATTCAAATAATAAATTATGAAGTTAATTATAATGAAAAAAAAATAAATAAAAAATAATAATAATAAATTATTCATAGTAATGATGAACAATTTTTATTAACAACAAAATTATAAATTGAAATTAAAAATTGAAATAATAAATTTAGAGTGAAATTGAACTGATAAAAAAACAATAACATAGAATAGATAAAAATAATTTCTAACGAATCAGAGCACTGTAATCAAATGAGTTAATAAAATTTTTCCACACTAGTTAAGTACTACATTTTATTCAACAACGTGTAGAAATGCGACTTTTCCATCGCCAGAGCGTGTGAAAAGTTCACTTTTCCACACTAGTTGAAAAAAGAACTTTTTTTCATTTCTATAAGTGATAAAATCGGTCACAATGCACGTAAAACATCAGAAAAACAACACTCTTTCATTATTTATAGAAAAAAATATATCGTTGTTACAGAATCCTTCACTCGTCGTTTTACGTTACTTCGTTATTGCTAGTTGGTTGATTTAACCACGTCGCCATTGACGCATCGGATGAATGATTCTCAGCAATGATACCATCGGCGCTTCAAAAAAAAGGCTGAAGAATAATGACGCGACGTAAGATAATACCACGAAGCCAAAATATAAGCTTGCCTGAAATCATTCACGAAATGCACGCCGTGAGATTTTTTCAGACCATGAATTCAAGAATCACTAATGCACTCATCTATTACAGCACTTTTTGTGCATTCGTTTCTCCCCATAAATTTTAATCTGACTTTTATTGTACTCTGTGTTTTCAAGTGTCATTAATTACACAAAACTAATTTGAAAAAATTTTTTTTTAATTTCTAAATTGATTATAGTTACAATAACAAACTTTGAGGATACATAGTATATTTTTTAAAATTCTAATAATGATTAAAAAAGGTTTATACGAGTTTCCATGAATTTTGTTTAGGCATTTTTTTTCCTCGTTTCGCGTCTTTGTCATAAAATTCATGGATCAGTTTTAAAGATTCATGAGCTGTAGATAAGAATAAAAAAAATTGTTACGTACGCAATAACCGCCTTCGAAAAATCTCGAATAAATTTCGGCAAAGTCGGTCATACGAAAAATACTCATTTTAGATCGTTGCTATATAGTTAAAATTTCGTTTGATTTTTTTTATATAAATGAGATTAAAAATAAAACGTACCACAAATCCATGTGTTAGATGAAAAGAACTTTCGCTTTTTATGACCATCGTCTTGATCACAGCAGGATGCAACAAATAAGCGCAGTAGGTCAGGCGTGAAAAAGGATAGATGTATTTCCATGACAGCACTTTATTTATCATCCCTGAAAGAAATGGAATTCCGTTGGTTGTAGGAGGTTTTGCAATTTATTTATTGATATGTCAACGAGTAGAATGATTTTCGAATCAGATGAGATTGAAATGAAAAATCTAGAAATAAGATTTTGAGTTACACAATTTGAATATTAGAGTTTTTTTATTTCTGCATTTTTTTTTTTTTGATAAAAAATCAATCTTTTAATCAATTCCGTCAATTTATCCAACTTTATCATGAGAATCACGTGATTCACGATTTCGAGAACTTAAATTGACTAAGATTAAAACAAAATACTCCAAATTCAAAACTGAAAAAATTTACGAAAAATTTCATCGTTTGCAGTCAAATACTTTATTTCGTTATATCCCAGTCAACGACTTTTCGGCGCTGTTTAAATGCAAATATTTTTTGTCTGAAAAGCATCAGTTGTGCAATGCCACCAATAACTCGAAAAGAAAACATAAATTCACAATCCCTCACCTTTGCTTGTAAGTTCATGCTTTTAATTTTGAGTAACCCGTAACATTGAGAGAAACTGAAATTTCGCCATGTTATTTCACGAGAAAATCATTGCACTTTGTCGTTGTGTAATGCGATAATGATTGTATTAATACGTACCTCCGTTTCCCGTGACACTGGCCACGACAATCCATGCAATGCTAATGGCCCATCCTGAGTGCGATAAAGTCGTATAAAAAATTGACATAACTGGTCCAAAATTTGTTCCATACAATCCGTAAACAATGCTTGTCATAAGTGCGAGAGAGAATGTCCATCCGCAAATGATCAAGCTCTAAAAAAGCAAAGGTCAGATTTTTATTTTTATCTACCTTTCGATTTTTAGACAAGAATAATATTTACCCACCCTTGGCATATTTATTCTACAATTGACCTTGAACAAAAACCATCCAGCAGCCATTCCTATAGAAACAAAATAATAAATTAATTTCTGAGATCACGTAAAATTGTGCCAAATGAATACTTGCCTATCAAATAGGGAGAAATTCTTGTCCAGGGTTTGTCGTACAAACTTTCATAATGAGCGAATGGTTCTTGAATACTGGAATAATTTTCGTTATTTTTTAAACAAAATAGTTTTTTTTATTCGTTGTTACAAGCATTTTTTACTCACGAGGGAACGTATTCCGTGTGCACTGTTATCAAAGCAGTAGTGATCCAAGAAATCAATAAAAAAGATGCTGCGATGATTGCCCCTATAGATAAATAACTGCAGACGACAAGAAAATAATTTCAATTATAAAGAACGAAAATTTGAGTGAATGAATTTGTTATCATTTATATAGAGAACGTTTCAATCAGTTACACTGTGCAACAGTGATTTTGAACTTTTCAAGTGACCTAGTGTACGTTGTAGGTCTTGATAAGTACATTACAAAAATGTGTTTCAAAGTCGTCTAACACACCCAAATTTTTCAAGTTATTGTTTCAAAACCATTTTTCGTGTACCCCGCCCACTCAAAAAATTGTAATTCTGTCATTTTCCAACCGATTTTCGATTGCTTACCTGTTTTGGAAATTAGAAACATTAGGCTTTCGAAGTATGTACATTTATCTACACTTCACACAAAAATACTAAGACTTTTTATGAAAGTTATATAAGATTTATTCACTTTTTTCACGTTTTTTACAGTTTGACGTCCTTTTTATGTAACAAATTCTGAAAAACAATATTTTTCATACCATAATTATCAAAGAAGATTCTTTCTCGAATGAAAAATGCTATGGATTATCAAAATCGATTGGAAAATGTTCAAGTTACAACGCTTTTTGTAAACAAGAAAATTTGACTCTCGCCATGATTTCGATGTTGTGCTATGTCGGCATTGTGCATATGATTCCAGTGTATCATTAGTCATTACCATCGTATGATTTATGATGACTGTTTCGGAGTGTCTTTATATCATCCTTTTGGTAAATAATTTATCATGAACATTTATTGGAAACTTAATGCATGCGGAACTTTAGATTTTAACTATTGACAAAATTTACAGTTTCGTATGTAATAAGTACATTGAAGAAGACAATGTTATTGCTGTGTGTATCGAAAATGAATCATTCCTTTTGTCCTTACACACATATATTATCAAAATTGTTTAAAAAGTCCCAGCAAAATATTTCTAATAAATTAATATGATAAATAATTTACCAAAAAGATGATATAAAGATACTCCGAAACAGTCATCATAAATCATACGATGGTAATTCTATACTAATACTGACATGGTAAAACATCGAAATCATGGCGAGAGTCAAATTTTCTTGTTCACAAAAAGCGTTGTAACTTGAACATTTTTCAACCGATTTTGATAACCCATAGCATTTCTTATTCGAGATAGAATCTTCTTTGATAATTATAGTATGAAAGTTATTGTTTTTCAGAATTTGTTACATAAAAAGGACGTCAAACTGTAAAAAACGTGAAAAAAGTGGTAAATCTTACGTAACTTTTATGAAAAGTCTTAGTATTTTTGTGTGAAGTGTATATACTTCGAAAGCTTAATGTTTTTATTTTCCAAAACAGGTAAGCAATCGAAAATCGGTTAAAAATTGACGGAGTTACAATTTTTTGAGTGGTCAGGGTATGCGAAAAATTATTTTTAAACAATAACTTGAAAATTTGGGGGTTTTAGACAATTTTGAAACACATTTTCGTGATGTACTTATCAATATCTACAACATATGATAGGTCGCTCAAAAATTTCATTCAATTCTTTTTTTTTTTTTTTTTTTTTTTTTTGTAGCACTGTGTTATTTATGATTTTTAACGAGATGTTCTGTAAAATATTGACAATGATACTCAGTAAGCCAATCATCAATAATTAAGGCATTAAAAAACAAAAAACCAGAAAATGAAAAGGAATGAATTTTTATGAATGATATGATGTCCCACGCTTGAACACTCGTGAATATTGAAAATCCTTACATCGCTAAGTTATAGTCTTTTTTGTGGAAGAAAAAAATTAATTTAAAATGTTTACAGTTATTTTCTAGCGGGCGAGTCTTAATTTAGGAGAATTATCGTGATTTAAGTAAATTATTTTTATTCAAAACTTGCCAGCTTGAAAATAAGTTTTAGCATGGACTAAATTCAAAATAATTTTGTGATTTCAAGTCATGCCTTCAATTTGTTGCATCTTAAAATAATACTGATTTTTTAGAGTGTTTTTGATAAGAATTAGTGTTTTTTTTTTCATTGTTGAATTTTTTTGCTGTTATAACCGAATCCAGTATATTACAAATCTTACCCTTAACAGTAGCATGATTCTTTTTTGAATCTCTTTATATTTTTTAAAAATTTTTTATCATATAGCAATATTAAACATTTTTTCCCTATAAATTTAAAGATTACGTGGATCTATTAAAAGTTTCTATAGTAGATTTTCCAAACACTTATTACATAATAATTGTGCTGTGGGAGCAGAAAAAATTGTTAAATCAAGTTTGTCAAAACAGCATGTATTTTTGCTGCTACAACAAAGTCTTTTTTTCAATCATCTGACTTTTCAATCGATTGTTCTGCGTATCGAATGTGCAATGAATTCAATTCACTAAAATTGGGTTTATAATCCGTTGAACTTATGAATAATGTAAGAAATAACTAATCAAAACGTTGCATATTGAAATGATAATAAATTCATCGAATTTGATAAAATGAAATGTACTAGAAAAAAAGATTGTAAATTAGGTTGATTATGATTTGTTAGAACGAGTTTCTCTGGAATCTAGCAATTTATTCACCTGGCTGAAATGATCAGAATAATAATTCCAATCGTGTAGAACTGTGTGTCGTTGGCTAAGTACCAACTCCAAACGATGCACTAAAACAGATTTTGGGAACAAGAAAATTGTTGATTTTTAAAGTTATTATAAATATTTTACAGTACTCTGAGTATAAATTCATTTTCCACTCGTGTGGAAAATTACTTTATTCAACGCCGTGAAGTAATGGCTCGTTTTTCCCACGCTTGTATCTCAACTAGTGTGGAAACTTTTTTCTAACGAATCTGATTACAACGCTCGCCTTCGGCTCTCGTTGCAACCCTCAGATTCGTTAGAAAAAACTTTTCCACACTAGTTAAGGAATATACTATTATGCTTCTAGTAATGTAATATACTATTACTTACGCGTTCATTCATATCAAAATACGTGTTGATGTACAAAGCGTTCCTCCACCAAAATTTTTCGCATGTTTCGTAATCGTTGGCTGGTAATTCAATTAGCGAATGGTCGTGATGCCATTTCATTGAGACTTGGACGATCAAAATGACCAAAATATACGGAGGTGTTAATCGTAAATACCTGTGTTGGCAATTCACGGGTCATCATTTTTCCACTTTCTAATTGTCATATCACAATTACATCACGCGGTGTCATTGTCAGTACCTGTACATCATCATACCGAAGAACTGTACCAATTTACCCCGATATCCTTCGCCAATTTTCCTTTCTTTGATTCGTCCTTTCGCCATCGTACGAAAGTAGAGGAATGAGACTAAGCAACCACTGCAACATTTTTCAAATTATTTTTTCGAATGCAAATTGAATATAAAATGGTGTCTTACCTTATAACAAAAAAAGTGTCGACGGCGTAAGTGCCATTACTTATGGTTTGGTACAGAAAATTTTCTTCCGCTTTTTTTCGATAGGTATCATTATCTGCAAAAAAGTGATTGGAATGATTGAGCGTATTTTTATGAGATCGAGGAACGTTAAAGGAAAAAAGGATTTCCTGTAGAAGAAAATCTTTTTTTTCCATATAGATGTGGTCATATTTTTTATTACCGGATACTTCATTGACTATTAGACATGTATGGACAAGGATGATCCACAGCATCGAATAGAACCTCAACCCGTGAATCGGCGCCAGCGTATCACTTCCTACATTCAAACTCGTGACTTTCGAATAATTTAGAAGCAAGCTAAATGATAGTAAGGCTTCTGACAAAGGTTTTGGTGTCTCTTTCGTGTTGCATACATCTGAAAAATGAAATTTGAAGCAACTTTGATATTCATTTTTGTGTGAGAATAACACGTTTAACAACGAATCAGTTTATTTTCATTAATTTTATTTTATTTAATTATTTAATTACTATTTTTCCTCTGTGGCACTAGAATTATTAACAAAATATATAGAAAAAACGCAAATTTCAAGATGATACGAAATTTAGCATAAAAATATAATTTCTGCAAACAAGAAATAAATGGATTATTACTTCAGAGTATTGACGTTATGGACAAAGTTTTTTTAGAAGACTCTTTTCAAATATGTTTTTGCCAACGCAAAAAAAATTTAAATATGCAGATCCTGGAAGTATATCAAATAATTTGTTATTAGAACATCATTCTTTAAATCAATATTGTGATGTTCACTTTTTATTCTTTTTTTTATCAAACATTAAAATAATTTTTTTTTAATTAAAATTTTTTTTTATTATTTTAAATTAAAATTAATATTATTTAATTTAATTTAATTTAATTTAATTTAATTTAATTTAAAATTAGATTTAAATGAATCTAGAGTTAAAGAATGTAATAGTATATTACTAGATTTTTTTACAATCCTAGAAAACAGAAGATCCAAATGACATGACATAATATTTTGGAATTTTCATCACGTTATATTGCAGAACACAAAATTTGTAAATCTCAAAACTCAAACCTGTGATTTCTTGAATAGAAAATAACAGAATCGTCAATTCTAAAAAAAAATCCTAGATCATAAAGCAAATGTTAAATTTCATAATTAAAATCTCAGTTTTTACGTTACTTACATACATTTAATAAAAAATTGAATATCATTGGAATTAACCCATTTTTCCTAGAAATTTATAAAATATTATGGAAAATAATCAAAATTAGATTGGGTCCTTCTAGCAGAGAAAAAACTTCAATATAAAAATCTTATGAAAATATTGAGTTATAATAAATAATACCTAAGGATCCATTATGAGTTTCTACAGACCATATCCTAGAAACCGTAATCTCGTTGAACCACTTTTCATTGCTTTTTAAATGAGCTATTGAATGATGGTTTGCCATCTGGTCTTGTTCGTACAAAACCTTGTATCTCAAGGCGATGTCGTAAGTTGTGCCAGAGACGATCAAGAGTGTTACAAACCCAAACACAAGCCTGCAAATATGCAACACTCCGTACATACGAGCGAAACAAGTTGCATCTGTTTAACAACTATTTTTATATAGATTTTTTACACACTTGTGGCAAACTAGGGGGGAGGGGAAGGGGGTGATGAATCTATGCTAAATCTCTGTCTCCATTTCCAATACTTTCAAACAATGTTTGTGTCATTAGCTCTTTGTTAAACATTTTTTTTTAATTGAATTTGACGCAAATTATAAGTTGAAATCAGCATTAAATGGTGAAAAAAAGAATTTGTCATATTTAAATTTAAAAAATACGATTATTAGGTTATTGAAAATAGCGGAATGTATGCCAGTTGAAAAATTCCATGTTTCATGATTTTTTTTGGTAATATTTCTTGCTGTACACATGGACATATTTTTAAGTATGTTTAATTATTTTGTTGATATGAATTTGTGAGGGGGGAGAGAGTGATCTGAATTAAAAGTTTCTCGTCGGTCACTGTAACTATTTTAAATAGTGCTCAAATCGAAGTTAAGGAAAATTTTGTTGAATTAGTGAGTTTAACTTCAGTATTGAATCAGTAAAAAGTTAAGTCACTGAAATCAGAGTCTGTGAATGCAAGATAAATTCGTCAAGTTTTATTTACATATTCATGTAGAAAAAAAAAGAATAAAAATTTTTATTGTTGATCGTGACTAGTGGTATAGATTGTTTTTTTTTCACATACAAAACGAGGTAAAATGTTTTGTCTTCCCAGACTTCGTATCCCTCAGAAAGGTTCCGAATGTTGACAACTGTAATTTTTCGTGATGCATTGATTTTCGGGTGATCATTGACGAAATTAATCAGTGTTTTCACGTCGTTGATTTTGCAGCTTCTTGGAAGACACATGCCCATTGTGATGGATTGTGACTGAAAATAATTTGTTTATATTTCTCGTTAGTTCAAAGAATTAAGAGTTAGGTATTTTGTTCAACTGGTATTTGAGTTTTAAAGGGATTTTCGGAATAAAATGAAATGGAAATTGAATTCATTTTTTATGAATTGTTATGTTTAGATTTATTTTCTGTAAACTTCGCTTTTCGAGTTTTTTTTAAGGTCAAGTTGAACTTGAGCAGTGTGCGATTTATTTGAAAATTATTTTCAAAAGTGTATTTTGGGTTGTAAATATTGATATTTATTTAAAGATCAAAAAAAAAGACGAAAAAACTATACAAACAATTATAGTCTAGAAATTTTTTAAATGTTACAAAAATCAAGTTGCATTAATTGCTTGTGAATTTGAGAGGCAACCCCCAATTAGGAAACTTGTCAAATAATTCCATTTCCTAAATTTGCTTATTTAGATTTAACAGTTTTGAGAACTTTTTTTCGTTTTTATGCTGTAAAAGAAGTTCGAGATATAATTCTCTGCAACATAAAAAATCTTTTAAAGTGTTAAATTACTCAATTTTCTTTTCCGAAACTAAAGGACCAGAAATTCAAAAAATTGAATGACCTTTTCATTCCATAATTACATGTTCACAAAACCAGTATTTTAAATACCATTATTTCATTAACAATTTTATAAAGCTGATTAAAAATAATGCCAAACATATATTGGGAACTGATCTTCAACCCCACTCAAAAGCAATGATTTTTTCAAAGTATCCTTATTTAAATCTGATATGGAACGAAATGAATTTTTTTAAGAACATTTTTTATCGACCTAAAAAAATTCAGAATGTTTAAAGAATTGTCTTAACGGCAGAAAACTGCAGGAGAAATTTTTCTGTTGAAAAATGTAAATAGAGAACAAACTTGGAAAAACGGACTTTCTTATGGGAACCGGTTCAGGTATCTCACTTGGTTTTAGTCTCGACATTTTCTCAATTGAAAACAGTTACAGGTTTGGATTTTAGATTCATTTTATCGTTAAAAAGAAAATGTTCAATCGTGGACGGTCTTTATCGATTCTGTACAAACATTCGTTTTTATTTTATAGGTAGGGAGGGGGGGGGGAGTACCAAATACGCATAATATTGGAAAAATCAAAGATCTACGAAGATACTGCTGAATGATAGCAAACGTTATCAGTGGAATGACACAATCCATCTTTTTTTTTTTAAAGAAAGCGAAACTTATGCGTTTTTAAAGAAAAAAAATGCAATAATTCGTATATTTCAAAGTGAAATCGCACACAGCGAAAATTGATTGAAAAAATTAAGTAGAGCACCTGTTGCATTTTTCCGCTACCATTTCATACGTCAATTTTTATCCCTGAACTCACTCACACATTGCATAAAACAAATACATGCATTTTTCACATTTTTTTGAGTAATTCTAGTTAATTAATAGCACGAAAAATTATCAACGTCACATTAGTTTATTACTATATGCAAGTAAAACAAGATACGAATAAATAACTATAATGTACGAAATAAGATACGTGTATTTTCAACTTGAAACAATAAATAGAGCTCAGAAATTTCTCTTCGTGCAGAAGTAAAAAAAGGATAGTGAAAGAAAAAACCCATACCATGAAATTAAAAGCAGTGTATATCAATTCCTTGGTGATATGGTTGCTGGTATTTTTGTAAGTTTCATGAATTATGTGCATCTTTTACTTTTGTCAATTTCTAAGTTTCATTTTTTACTCGAAAATGATCACGTACGCATTTTAAGAAAAAAAATCTTGCAATAATATAAAGTTTACAGAAAAATAATATCAAAAGTTGAAGGTTTTTATATCATATACGTAGACATATATTCATTTTATTAATTACTAACACTGAGAAAGCGCATGTTTCGTGTATTTTATTATTCAAATTGTTTTCCTAAGATACGGGAATGAATGTCATCTCGAAAAAGTTTTACGATGTTGAAACTTTATAGATACGTTATTTAGAAAATATATCTTTATAAATATTGCATATTGAGAAACTCTGCCTAACATCAATAAATTATTTGTAATTTATCAATCGAAACAAATCACAGACAATAAGGTAAGTATCATGTATTTTCGAAAATTTTTCCAATCTTCATATACTTAAAAACAACTAAATAACAGAGGATTCTGATATGCAGAATCTTGCGTTTTTTTATTATTACGAAAATTTATAATAACCGTGATATTTGAAAAAAAATATGATAAAACACGGTACACTGAAAACTCACTTATCTGCTGTATGTACTTCTCTGCGCCTTCACTTATCTGTGGGTGGCTCGACTCGCTTTTCTGCGGGTGTGGTATCGCCACTCTACCCCCACTCTTTCTCGCTTCCGCGCGGGAATCGGCAAGAATTTAAATTCCTACTCGACGAAACGATACGTATCGCAATCGATCTCGAGCTTGAAAGAGAAGAGCAGAGAAGAGGGGGCGCAAGCGCTTTCCCCTCTAACGGAAGCAATCCGCAGATAAGTGAGTTTG
>JAPYZL010210004.1:0-17628 GCA_030522825.1 Platygaster orseoliae | reverse complement strand
GAGCCAAACGGACTTCAAATTCGGATTCAGCGACCCAAAAAACGTACAGGACACATGGTGTGCTCTCAGGCAATTTTGGTTCGATTTTTTTTTGTGGATCTGTGTAATCATTTATATTGTAATGAAAAAACTGTTCCAAAACCTTCCTGTGTAACAAATCCCTTAATTCCCCTTCAATTCTATTAATCCCCATTTTCAAAAATGCGAAATGAAAAAAAGTGTCCCTCATCTCCCAATTCAAAACCCGCCTCTTAGTAAAATACACATATCTCAAAAACGTCTTATTAACAAATCTACTCCGAAAAGATATTCCAGGAAAACTCAAAACTTCAATATTCTTAGGAAACAAATCAAATTTTCTACATTCAGTTAAAAATAATAACTAATTCTTCGTCAAAACAATCGACATCACCGTATTCAGCCATAACTTGAAACAAATTGCCGCCCTTGCTCCATAATTGTCCTTTATATCTTTAAAATAATTCTTCTTTCGAAGATTGTCACACCTTTCGTAACTCCTTAACATCTTATAGATCCAATGTTAATTCTTCAAATTAAATCATCATAATTATTATGCTCCGTTCCTTGTATTCAATAGCGTAATTAATAAGGAAATAATCTCTCAGCTCCAGTTTCTTAGTATTTTCACCTTATTTCTTTCTATTTTATTCATTTCTATATCTATATACTTTTAAAATAATATGTTTTAAGAAAGATTTTTAAATTTTCGATAAAATTATATGTTACTCCTACTATATTTACAATAATATCAGAAAATCTTATCACTTGTACGAATACCAAAGAATTATGAAAAAAAAACCAATAATTCTTGAACAAAAATATTAAAAAAAAAAAAATATCGATTTTTCAATGAGAATCATGTATATCAAATTAAATTTAATAAATATG
Organism: Platygaster orseoliae; assembly: GCA_030522825.1. Classification (NCBI taxonomy): domain Eukaryota; kingdom Metazoa; phylum Arthropoda; class Insecta; order Hymenoptera; family Platygastridae; genus Platygaster; species Platygaster orseoliae. The sequence continues at coordinate 16,719 of JAPYZL010210004.1, read as the reverse complement.
AAAGAATTTGATTTTTATAATTATACAAGTACTAAAAATGTGCGATTCTGGACTCCAAAATTTATATAACATAAAAATCCCGAAAAATTAAATAATTTTACTCCCGTAACAAGATTGTCGGAGATGAAATAGTTATTTGTGTACCGCGACGCCATAATGCTATTCCGAGGACAGGACAAAATCGTTCTTGTCCGAGGATAACATTGGCGTCAAGGTTCACATAAGATTTGGTACGTAAACGGATGAAAACGCGAGTTTGAGGGGAGCGAAAACGAGCGTTTTCCATCCGGCGGCGTACAAAATTATAAAATCCCGAAGGAAACATATTTTTTCGAAAAACTCCTTCTGAAAATTTTTTCTATAACGTCCCTACTATGTTCCATAAATTTAAATACAATTATCGCAATAAATACATAAATAAAATAATTATATTAAAAAAAATCAATTTCAAATGTAAGCGAAACTTTTATTTAATTCCTTGGGTATTATTTTTTAAGAATAAAGCTCAAGGATTGCGGATGATATCTAAAATAATTACAATGTAAAAGAATGCATAGCCGATGTCTTATGGAACACAGATCTGTGAAAACTGAACCAAAAAACACTCTATTCAGGGATTTATAATGATTTTTTGGTTTATCGTGGTTAATGATATAAAAAATGTTGTAGCAAAGCCAACTTCTTAAGGGAGGTGTCTCTTCCAAAATTGCATCCTCATTCTTAACACCACTTGAAATGTTCATGTTTTTTAATCTTTCCATCTATTATTTTGCAGGGACTGATGTTGATGCTGCAAAACCTGCCAACCCAAAATTGGACGGACCCCGAAATCGGTATTTTAGTCGCCGAAGCTTACAAGCTCAAATTCACCTTTGCAGACGCGCCAAACCACTTGCAAGCTCACGACTCGAGGTGACCAAATTTAATTTCCTTTTCAACTTGTGCAGCCCAATTTTCGAGATGCGACAAAACACGATCTCCCGTCTTGTACAACGCGACTTTTGTACCAATTTTTCAATGGAAACTATTAGCGCAAAAAGTTGCTTTCTTATTATTATAAATTTATTCTGCTTTATATTTCGGGAAGCGTAAGAATCACGTGTTTTTTTTTCTTCGAAAGTAAGTAAAAAAAATCACGGCCTTACATTTCGTTACTTGTTTAACCTGATTCCCGGGGTACAAATATTGTAAATAATGGAATAATGGAGAAATTTTACTTAAATCGCGTCGCGAAATTTATGATATATGTTATATGTTATGTACAATCGAGCGATAAGATGTGTACATAATTTTTTGTAAATACAGGAAAAACTGGGCCAACTTTTTCACCGTGGAAAATTTATTTTTGGGAAAAATGTAGTCGGTCGTTCGATTTTTAGTAGCGTCTAATTTGTGTTACAAATTTTTAGAGAAATTTTACATGTACAAGTATGTGTAGTTATGATATATCATTGTTTTAATAAATCGAAAAATTGACTCGATCGAATGTATTTTGTTGTGTGCATTATTTACAAGTGTAAGAGAAGTTTTTTTTTGGAAGCAGTTTAGTTGTCTTCCTCTGCGTCTGACTGGATCATGATGTCTTGGGGCTGGAGTGCTTCTAAAACTTGGTCCTCATCAAAAGTTTCCTGATGGAAAAACAGATTCGAGTCAATATTCGACAATTTGCAATAGTCCACATATTACGTCATCAATTTTTTACCTATTTTTGACCCCCTTTCCCCACGTCATCAACCATCATCATTCCGTAGACCCCCCCCCTAGTATTGACGTCATAAAATCAAAACTACTGGCGCGAAATTCGGAAAAGTGTCCTAAACTATTTGATAAAAAGTTCTATTTGTATGATCACGTCATCATCTTTGGACCCCCCACCCCCCTAAGTGTGATGACATAATATGTGGACAGCCCCCAATAGAAATTCGCAAGAAGGTTGGATGTCTTATTTGATTTCTCCTCTCATCTCATTTGTTTCCAAAAGTTTTCAATCAAATGAAATTGTCATAACTGCTCATGTATGCGTTGATAGTGGTCTTAAACAAACTGCTCTGACATTAAGCGAACGACAATCATTGTATGACTAGTATTGTAGTTAGTTTGAATTCATTTTTGTATGAATTTGATGAGCTGAATACTATGGTGGACAAATCAAAGTGCTAATTTCGTAAAAGTGTTTTAGTTCTTTTTGGTGTTTCAAGGAAACCGACCCAAGTGGTTTCTTTAGTTAGGTTAGGGCTGTCCATATATTACGTCATCAATTTTTTATCTATTTTGACCCCTTCCTCTCCCCAAGTCATCAAACATCATCATTACGTAGGCCCCCCCCCCTAGTGTTGACGTCATAAAATCAAAACTACTCGCGCGAAATTCAGAAAAGTGTCCTAAACTTTTTGATACAAAGTTCTATTTTTATGATCACGTCATCATCTTTGGACCCCCACCCCCCCTAACGTTAATACCCGTCATCAAACTCAATACTCCCTCCACCTTTAAGTGTGATGACGTAATATGTGGATAGCCCCTAGCATGAATTATTAGAATTTTTTTCAAATATTAATATATTCCCAAAATAGGTAAAAAATGATAGAAACTTGCGTACATTGCCGAAATTGAGCATCGTCGGTGTCGGGTAAATGCAAGGGATACACTCCATTTTGGCGACGCCGTCATCGTTGGCTGTGCATTCGCACTGTTGGCAAGTGATTGGCCGAGCAGTCAACGCCACCCTTTTTGAGAAAACGCTGCTAAACTTTTTAATACCCGCAGTTTTCTCGAAGCGCAACTTGCTGGCACTGAAAACGGTGCCGTTCGTTTCAAGGGCCAATGGCGTGCAAAAACCGAACGCCAACTTGGAAAGTTTCACGTGCCTCCGGAGCTCTGCGTCGCCGGCTAGCTCTCGCGCGTCTTTTTTCGTGTACGATTTCGTCGCGTCGATTCCGTACAGCATCTTCCCTAAGCGACCTTTCTCGAATTCGAATTCTTCGTTCATCAGTATGTGCAACGTGACGCCCTGATCCGTGAGGACTTGGTGAAGGACAGCGTAATCCAACTGGGAGCAAAAATATTTTATGCTCAATGCTTTTTCTTTTCAGTTTTTTTAGAAATGTGTGAGATAGAGATTTCACGGATCGGGATATGTCGGGAAATTTTGTATGGGGTTGGGACGGGTCCCGCGTTTTTTGGGAAATCTAAAAAAATTCAAGAAATCTTCAAAACATCTGAAAATTTAAGGGGGTAGACTACAGTGTCGGGCATTTTTTGTGGGTAATGATCATGAAATTATTGCTACGTAAATAATAATGGTACACTAGCATTTTTTTTTATCATCTTACGTACATATCAAAAAAGACCAAAAATGTCGAGTAACTCTGAGAAAAATAATTTTCAATATGAAAAGTATTGGCAGACTAGCTTAACTTACGCTTTGATTTTGAGCTTGGCATCGCGAACAGGGCATCAAAATGAAAGTTTTGGATACCCCAGCCCTGAAAACGAGGCTAGAGGCGAATCCAATAGCTCCGAAGATGTCTTGGCTGCCATTCATGCCAACGGGGATATTGGCGAAGTAATCGAAAAATTTATGCACGTTTTTCGTGAAAATCTGGCTGTCGAGGACAGAGCTTCGGGGTTTCTCGTAAACGCCATCACCTCCAAAAACTACGAGGGACCAACGGTTCCCGGTCAAATCGTTGTCCTTGAACTCTTTGTCCAACTGTAAGAGGATCTGTTCGAGACTGCCGTTGACTTTGAGGTCGCGGTTGCATTCTTTTGCTTCTACGATGAAAACGATGTCGCTTGAACGTGGCACAAGTTTTCCCTCGAGTTTGTAAAATTCACCTTCCGCTACTGATGATTCTTTTGAAGCGTTTGAACTCAAAGAGCATGAAGTGCACCTATTTCAACATTATATAACAGAACAAAACATAAAATTCGATAAATAGTTGCATACATGCTTGCATATTTCATATTGCAAAAGACTCACTGAACGGGAATCCTAAGGTGAGTATTTTGAAAAGAACAAGTTTGCATGTAGACTACGATGATAGCGCAAGCTTCTAAATCATCCCTCGCGTTGGCACAAGCTTTTCCGTAAGCCTCCCGATTTACGGCCGAAAAGCATGGGGAAAACTCGGAACTCGAGTTTTCAAATACCTCCTCGCAAATTCCCGAAGTTGCTCCCTGCTTTTCTTCAAATTGAACTCGATTCGACGCATAATTGACTTTTTCGGAGCACTGAGATTTCTCAGGATTCAAGGCCCAACTGCTACTGAAATTCACTATTTGCTGCATCGTTGCTATTTCTCCTTTTGAACTTGTGAAATCGTCCGCTGCTTCGTTGTTCATTGTTCCAAATAATCCAGCAGTTTTGCCGAAATACCAACCAGACAGTTCGAGCGTACAAATGTCGTACTTGAGATTACATTCGAGACGGAATTGTTTGTTTATGCGCTCGATTACGACGACTTGCTTTTCTTGGTAGGCGATTATCGCTCGAGAATCATTTCCAAATTGCGCCGGAAGTTGCAAGCTCGTTTGAGAATTCACGAGTTTAACGATCTGTCGAAAAACGATGTGTATTTATGTATATATCATGGTAACAAATGCATTTGTTTAAGGGTGTTCGGAAAGTTTAATGGCCAGTAACAGTAAATTGTAGTTCTAATCTGCCATTACTGGCAGCTACTGTGTGGAAAATTCTAACAGGATCATTTGATTGGTTGTTTCCGTTTATCTAGAGATCTCGTCTAATCGTGTTGAAGATTTTTTTCCGCGTTCCTAGGTACAACTAGACAGAGCTACTAACTAACTAACTTGATGACATATGGCCGAACGGCCAGTACTGAAATTGCACAACATACCACTGGAAGAGTGACATCCAGTGTTTTCAGTACTAGTCATATGTCATCGAGTTTTAGTTCTGTCTAGTTGTACCTAGGAACGCGAAAAAAACCGGCATCACGATTGGACGAGATCTATAGATAAATTGAACCAACCAATCAAATGCTCCCATTAGGAATTTTCTGTCCAGTAGCTGCCGGCAATGGCGTATTGAAACTACAATTTACTGGCCAGTAAGCAGTACACTTTCCGAACGTCCTCTTTCTCTACCATTTAAGTATCGATATATGTGGCGTTTTCCGAGGAAACCGCCCGAGCAGCTATTTCCTTTAGGCTCATTTTCTCATGTCTTTGAGTTCTTAATCAGCCTAAAGGAAAAAGCTGATAGGTCAGTATTATAAATTTGATATTACAATTCCTGTATTGCGTAACATACAATAGTGTAATTTGAATTTACAATATAGTTTAGTGATGAACATCTTTGACCGTTCTGACAGTTTTAGCAGTTAATTCAAGTGAATAATCATGAAATTTGATGTTACTTACATCTTGGAATACGTCGATTTCAATGGCTTTCGCCTCATGTGTTTGATCGAACAAAATAATAATTTTATGTTTAACGACGTCAGCAGGTTCATCGTTACTTTTTTCAATATCATAGTTTATTATTACGGCAAAATCGTTGTTGACGAAATCTCTAGTTAATAAATATGAGCAACGCCCGATAAAGTCCAAGTGTTGGCCATCGAATGTTATGTAGTGTTGTCGCCCAACAATTGTTGCTCTAGCTGAAAATTGAAATTAATCGTTTTGAAAAAAAACGGCAAGTTTTTACTAATTATATAAGTTATCTTAAATTACTACCTCTGAAAGGAGGCAGCCAATTAGAGGGTTCCGTGTATGGTTTGTAATGATTGTAAATGGTCCAAAAGGTCGTATTAGAGGCAGACAAGTATGAGCCCATATCAACGATGGCCCTGTACTCGGGAATTTCCTGAAACTCAGGCGTCCTGTTGAAAGCATGCCAAGACATGGGCAACTTCTGCTCTAGGCACATGATGCCTTGGTTGGGATCAAAAATGAATTTGGTCTTGGCCTCCCTGTAACGACTTTCGGCTTGCAAAGCACTTTGGCTAACGTCCATAAGTTTGCTATGCAAAACCCTGACGAGGTACTCGAACCTCGCCTTAACCTCTAAGTACTCGAGCATGACGGAGACCCTGTCGACTATCTGACGCGACTTCTCGAGCGCGTAGCGCACCGATGGCAACTTCTCAAGTTGCTTGATTTCGGAGACTATCTCATCAACGACGTCCTTGAGTTCCTTGCCAAATGGTATGGAAGCCAAGTATCGCTCCCGCAGGAATTGGATCGCCAATCCCACATATTTGCTTAAATTCGTGATGACGTCGTTGACCTTGACGTCCCGGTAGAACTTGTCGAGATCGTGAGTCAAGTTAGTGAAGCGGTCGAAGTAGGGTGAAGAGATGATCTCGTTTTTACGATCGTACATCAAATCCACCATCTCTTTGCTGGCATTCCAAACCACCGTTTCCAGGTAGTGCAGCAATCTAATGAACATGGGCTCTATCATTTTCAGGAGGTTGATCCATTGATGGTACAGGCTTTCAGACATGAAATTCCAGAGATTTTCCATGTACTTGATGAAGGAGACGTGCAGATCTTTGACCATCATGTCATACTTGATAATGAGCTTCTCTATGATCTCGGCGAGCTGGTTCCACGACTCCCCCCGCAGCACCGCGCTCGCTATTTCCGAAAGCTTCGAGTAGGCCTTCTTTAAAGCTTCGATGACCCAGATGAGAGAGTCGCGAATGGCTTCACCGGATTCGCCCATCATGTCCCAGATCTCGCTGAGGATATTGGGCAGTGATTCGATGTGGCTGCGTAGAGAGAGCTCGTCGATTACGTAGATCGCAATAGCTACGAGATCTTTGATGTAGAACTCGTTGGCGTTGTAAGAGGCGTTCAAATAAGTCTTGAGGGCTTCCAAGTCTCCTTCGATCACTCGCAGGTTCCTGTCTCGGTGTTAACACATATGGATTATAGTCGGCTAAGCAACGTACACATACAAAAAGTTACAATTAAATGAATTTATGTCATTACCGCCAGTCATCGAGGAACTCAGACATGTCATCTTCAGCGTCATCCCAAACATCACTTATCACAGCTGCCGCTTCTTTTCTCACATATATTCTCCAATATTCCACGTCGTGGCAAAATTCGTCGTAGGCATTTGTAATGGATGACTTGATAAAGTTCTAAAAAAAATTATCTTCACATTACACTTCCTAATCGAAAACAGCAGTGTATGATGAGTACGAATAAGAAACTCACTGTGACATCAGATTTCAAATCTGGCCTCCATCGAGTGTTGGATGTAACGAGCCTAGAATGATTAAGCTTCAAGTAAAATGTAACGTCTGATATTGTAAGGTCTTCAGTATATGTTCTCCAAATATTGAAAAAGGCGTTTCTGGCATCTGGTATGTTCCCGAACATCCGCAAACTCTCGACAGCGTCTAGACAATAATACTTCGAAATATATGATTGTTATTTATTAATTTTCTGAAAATATTCTTTAACACGCATGGATGATATACCCATCAAAATTGTTTCTACTATCGTACATTTTTCTGAATCGAATTTTCCGAGTGACCACTTTCCCGATGGGTCATTCTTACAAAATTTCATTTACTGAGTTTTCAAAATTCAATTCTACCAAATAACATGTGTTTTAAAAACCGATTGTATAGGCTAGGTTTAACGAAAAAACAAACAAACAAAAAACAAGAACTGTATGAATATTGGTAACAATTTTTTGTGACGAGAAATCAGGAATTAATATATATTTTTATCGTTCAATTCGAAACATTTGAAACTTGTTTTCTAAACTTTACTTTGCCCAGTATAATAGTTGTGTTGTACACATAAACCAACCTGGTGTGTAATTGATCATCATTTTGGTAATCTTATCGGGCCAGTTGAAGGTGAATTCCCCGGTAGCGTTAAGGTTCTTTTCACTAATCATTTTTCCATTAATTTTGAATACAGGCCAATCTGGGTAGACTTTTGATTCAAAAAACCTCAAAGAGTCCTTGCTCTCCCGATGTAACTCGATTTCGTATTCTTTCGAATCGAAGCGCCCCATTAAAACGCCCAGCTCTTGTGCTCGAAAATTGCGTTTGTAACTCCCATTGTTCCTCGCTTCGATCAGAATGATAGGTCTTTCATACAGAAAATTTCCTTCAATATTCAAATCGAGATTCATTTTCGTGTGCTTTCCGTTCACGACGTAACTGTAGGCACGAGATTTTGGCAAGTCGCTTTCGTCCTTAACCACCATGGTGAGGACTAAAAGTTTTTCAGGTTCATGAGAATAATCGATTGTCATCGCCGCGTTGAGCAAGTCTTTAGTGTCTTGATTCCCAAGTCTCCCGGTGAAGCTGATATTTTTTTCAAAACTAGGGTGGGTCAAAGTCATAACGGTTTCTTGGTATCGCAAGTGCGGATATTCTTTCTGAAGGCCATTGAACCAGCGGAAAGCTGAACCCAAACTTCGATTTTTACGTTCATCTTGGGATATCCAAGCAAGGTTAGCTCGGGCATTGAGTTCGTTGCTTGAGATGTCGTAGGAGCCATCGAGGGTGAAGTTTCTCTTGGGGTACCTGTAAAATACTCGCAAATATAAGAAATGATTACTCAATTTCCCCAAAATTTTTAAATTCTCGTGACGTACCTCAAGGTCATGACCGCGTTTTGGTTCTCTTGCTCATTTGTTGTCTTGTTGACTATGTTGATACTGTACGAGACCCAAGCATTGTCTGCCAAGCTGAAATAAGTGTCGTGATTCAATTCTCCCGGCAAGACTTGGTAATTGGTCTTCAAGTTGGCCGTGCGATTGCTGTGAATAGCCTTCAAGTGGATGTCTTGTCCGGTGTGAGTTGTGCGAACTTTGGACTCTCCGACAATATTGAAGGCAGAAGTGTTGTCTAGTCGATATATGTTGAGGTGTTTGAATTCCGTTGTCGGGTAATTTGTGCCTTCGTTGCCAGCCGAGTATTCGAATTGGTTGACATGCACGATTCCAATGGGTTTGAAAATGTTTTCGATTGTCATTTCCGTTCTATCTTTTTCGAATCCAGCGCGAGATTCGCCTTTGCTAGTGTATTTGCCGTTGTACATGGATTCATCGTTGTAAGTCAAAGTCGAGTAGCCGTTAGTGAGTTGAGGCTTCTTCTTGTAGCCGTAGGTTACAAGAGCTTTATGCCTGGTGTTGAGAGGAACCTCGAGGTAGAATGTTCCGTCAAGGCTTGAGTCGAGTTTCTCGCTCTGGTATGAGTATTGCGAGTGCAGGAGAGCGGTGTTGTTAGGCCAGAATACTTGCACTTTCCTTTGGTTGTGTCTCCTGTTAAATTATACAAACGAGTTTGAGGGTGATTACTTTTCAGCTGGAAATACACCGTGGCACTCCCCAATTCCTACCAGGCCCTATCCAGCTGGCCGTAAATAGGCCTTCCCTATCAGTGCCTTATCAGGCCCATGTTAGGTGAACTTGCATTTGATGGAATAAGGCAAAACTGCCTTGGGCCTTGTCAGATTAATACGCTTAATGTTGAAAAGGAAATTGATGAGTCAAGTGAGTATGTTTTTAGGAAAATTATCAAAGTAACGCAGACATAAAAACCTTTATGTAGTTTCAAATTAAAATATTCGGAGAATATTTTTAAGAATTATAATAACTTGTTAAATGTTTTGCTGGTTCGCATGATGATTAAAATTAATCAGAGTAATCAGCTAACAAAAATTTAAAAAAGGAGGCTTTTTTCAAACTACGGAGGTTCCGACGCAACCATTGAAATTCTGGCTGGCTTTTCGTGTGTCGATTCAAAATTTAGTCGCAAATTTAAGGGAATAACTTTTCTCTTCTGTAGTTAGTGGATAGATTCGCTACAATAATTACGGAGTTTTCAATGTGTTATCCAATAATCTCATTTTAAAAATAATACTTACAACGTGGTAAACACCATAAAATCGCATCCAGAGTGTTCCCCCCCAGAGTTGGTGAAATTTAATGTTCCATTGACATTGATGATATCAGCGTATGAAATATGAGCTTGGCCCATTTTTTCGTTAGCTGGGTAAAGAAGTTGAGCAACGATGACTTTCTGGTCTTGATTCGCTGAATCGTAATCCAAAAGAATGACCATGTTCTCTCTTTTCAAAAAAGCTGGACTGAACAGAGAGTACTTGAGCAAAGTCGCGTCTGTTTTTTGTGTAACATTGAAGACATTCTCGATTGTTTGCGTTTTTAGCTTGCCCCACTTGATGTCGAAATTCCCATCTATATCTTCTCGGGTGGTTTTTATCTGTAAACATATATAAATTGCAATTTCGCAGTAGATTTAAAAGAAGGCCTATTGCTTCTATTCCTCTCTCGATCATCCATCCTAAGAACGAACCGTACGTACCGAACCTTCGGAAACATAATAAGCTCTAGAATTCATCGTTTTGTAAGCAACCATAAAAGCAGCGTCATTGAAGGGCCCAACAGAATGGTAATGAACTAAGACATCATGATGATCATTGTTTGGTGGAGGCAAAATAAATTCAATTGCAGCGTTCATTCCTCCGCGTTTTTCCATGACTGTAATTGTCGTGTTGGTGGCCATTCTCCAATCTGAATCATCGATTTTCACATCGAAGCCCAAGTTAACGTTTTTGAAGGTGCGCTCTGGATTGATGAAGAACAACTGAACGTCCACTTGTTTGTTCAATGTCGTTTCTTGAGCAAGATACCGTCCTCCCGATAAGCTGAGAACCATGTTTTGTAGCATCAGCAGTTGCCACGTGAATCTCGCGTCATTAGAATTACCATTGAGCTTTTGGCTGAGTTGTATGTTACCGTCTGAGTTGGTTATCAGAGCATTGGCAAAGATCGTCAAGTTCTCCAGAAAACCTAATACAAATGAATAAGTGTTCAATCATCTCTACATATGTACAAAAATTGTTTAATGATGGATAATCATGAACCACTTACGAGGTATTTCTACATGTACATGAAGACTCGTGTTTCCATTAGATTGCAGACTATTCAAAGAACCATCTACAATATATTCATCCCAAGCGAGCGTTGCTGCTTTTATTTTTACTCTACTTTTCACGTCCCAATTTTTGTAATCCACGTAATTAAATACTGTATTTCCGTTCAACCCATCACTTTCAGCCGCAACGAAAACAATTTGCTCTTCTTTTTTCACTTTCCAAACTATGCGGGATTTTTCCTTTGTTTCTAAATCTCCAGATTTTGGTTCAATCACGGTTTCCACGGTGAATGAATGGAAAAAATTCTCATCGCTCTGAATCGTGCTATTTACATTTTGAACAAATGAGGTTTTTACGTTTTCCAAGTCACCTTCTAGGTGATACGAATTAAGCCCAACTTTCACGAGTTTTCCATTAAAAGATAGAGTTTTGGCAGATTCTAGCGGGGTATTGATTTGTATTTCAACGTTTTCGTCGTTTTTTATGGAACCGATAACACTAAAATGACCTTTTTGATTGTGATGCAAGTGAAGGTCGAGTTTGGGGTCTTCATTCGTGTTCGTTTTTTTGTAGATTAGGCCGATCAGGATTTCGACAGATCTTATGGGTTCTAGGCATGTGTATAGTTGGGCGTTGGCTTTCAGAGAGTGATCGTCATATTCCCATAGGACTTTGAATTGATTCTGAAATGAAATTCAGTTGCATTCGTATCAGTCACAAGCAGTGTTCGTAAGTTCTTAGGTGGGAAATTATGCTACAGATTGATCATAGGACTGGCTGAACCAATGGGGGCCAGCCTGTAGGCCCGATTGTGGTATAATTCATTCTGTCACGATACAGGGCATTCTGTTATGTGGCAGAAATTATGCTACACTCACGAGCACTAGTCACATGTGAAATATCGAAGATTTTCATTGAAAAAGTAAGAAATTTTCTCATGAAAACGTTCGTATGTTTAAATATCATGATACTATTCATTCAGTGTCAAATACCTACATATCTTTCTGTTGCTCCTTTCTCTATAAAAAACATTCCGAAATCCATTTGTTTTTCGTTTTTCGTCAAATCCACTTTAGCATCAACTCTTGTTCTAGGTACATTCAGTTTTAAACTTGACACAAAACCCTCGACCATTACATCCAAAAAGTGTTCTTCAGCCTTCGAAAAATACCAATTATTATTTTTTCAATCTTCAAGAATTATTTCTAATATACTGAAAGTATAGACTTATTTTCAATCAAGCATTCATTTTTTTCATCATATATTACCTCGAACGAACCGTGTAAGTCAACTAGAGTATTTTCAGCTTCAAGAACGAATTTCGCGCGTGACAAATTTTCGTCAAATTCCATTTCAGTCGTAGTATCTATGAATTTCAACATTGACAATGGCGTTTTTATATTTATTATGACTCTATGTTTTTGGAAAGAAAGTTGGGCAGTTTCTGCTGCTTCTCCTCCATCATAATAAGTGTAATTTGCATAAATTCCACTCTGAAACAATAAGTATTTTTATATTTGATAATTTCTAATGGTAATTCAATGATTATTTATTTACAAGTACGGAACGTCAATTTTTATATGAAACTCACTTCATGCCACGTGTCGTTTTTTCGGAAATTAACGTTCATTAGCATTAAATATTTGGAATCATCTGGATCGATTGATAAAACGTAAGCCGATGAAATTTCAGAAGCCGAAAAGAATGGGGTGTCAACGCTTAAATCGTTTTTCATATGGAAAAAATCTTCCATGAAGAAACGGTCCTCGAAGACAATTTTTCCTGGTGGTATTTTCAAAAATCCCAAAAAGTTGTAGTTGTAGCCGCTAATTTCTATGTCCAGCATCGTTTTTATAGGCTCTATTATCACAGCGTTTATCTGGAATTTCAGTAAAATGAACCTGTTAGTTATTATGATGAAACAATAAATAAAACAAGCTTTCAGTTACCTTATTTGATTCACAGAATTTCAAATCATACTCGTTAAAAAAGCTCAGTTTGTACTCGTTGATAAATATACTATTGCTTCTTCTTTCCGCGTATAAACAAAATGAGTCCGAACAACAACTTGTTAAAAATCACATACCTCCATATCTCCCTTCCAATAAAAATTGTCATCTTCACTCGGAACATTATCATTCTCTTCACTGTCTTCCCCATTTTTTTTCGTCGTCTCCTCGAAATCAGTCGTTATGGAAAGTTTTAAGGGGGGTGGTTTTGGGCCCCCATAGGCCTTGACACCAGCACTCAGTTCCATAACCCTGAGAGAAAATTCAGTGTCGACGTTGTAGCTATTGTTTGGTTCAACTCGATCGACCAATAGTTTGGTCACCAAACCAATTTCCTGGAATCCTACGAGTGGCGTGAAAAGAATGTAACTGTAGTGAAAATGAGTGAGATTGTGGAAATGCCAAACTCCTTGAAAGCCGGCGGTGAGGTTGTTATAAGCAACGCGAAAATCGGCTTGCTTGCGGTTGTGTTTGGCGACGAACATGACTCTTTGGAAAGCCTCTATAGGAGTGGCAATCAGTAGCTTGGCATTCAAGTCGTAGTAAAATGGTGCGTACAGTTGGAATATGGCCTCGAAACCGAGTGGGCCTGCTGGAATGTCGAGTTGTGCCACGATGTAGTGATTTTTTTCGGAAAATCCGTACCTTCCTCGGATGAAAGAGTATCTGTTTGAAAACACAAGTTGTAAAACTGAGCGATTTTAATATTTATGAAAACATCATGTAGGGTCTAATAAAGATTATTTCATCTGCACCTTTCTATAGGAGTCGTGATATTAAACTCGACCATAGACTCCTTGAGAACTGCGAGATTTCCATCGAGATGCGCCGTATATTTTCGTTTGTCCAAATCGAGGTTCGCTGCTCCGTAAAATCTACGGTTCGGTAAAGTGCCCAATTGACAGCGCAAATCTCCTCTTTTGTAATTCGTCAAAGGGGAGATTAGATGCAAGTTACCACTTAAGTTATACGTTTCTGCTACGACGTCTTTGTCCAGGCGCCAAACGCTCTTCAAATCCACGACTTTGTCGGGATGGTATTTTATGAGCAGGCGAGAATCAACGTTTGAGGCGTACATTTGCTTGTGCGTCATGTTTACAACGATCCATTCGATCGCGTGGATCGAACTGAGTACTCCGCAATTCACGCTTAACTCAAAAATACCGTCTGAGGCTTTTTCTCTGCTTTTGCCGTCTAATTCAAGCAAGATTCTTTGCGAGTCTTGCCAATGGGCGCCGCAATTCGCGCTCAAACTGCTGTTGTCTTGTTCGTACCTGTGAAATTGAGTTTATCAGACAATTGCTATATTTTACCCATTTAGAATTCTCCAGGAAGTGGGCAGCGATGATGCGCCCACATTCTATTCTGCCGACCCAATAATTATCATAGTAATACAATACAGTTTTTGAACTTCCTTTATACCAACCTTGCATTAAACGACGTCTTCTTCCAATTATCGAAAGGTGTCAATAACTGAGCCTCGAGTTTCAAGACCTTGGATGAGGATGAAAATCTATAATCCCCCTCAAGCTCAGTTGTGATATATTTAGTTGGATCCCACTGCACATGGCCATTGAGGAAATAATTGTTGGGCGCCTTCAAAGAGCACAAGCCTGAAACGACAATCAATCTGCCAGGATACGAAAACTTGACCGAGGCGCTCAGGTTCTTTCCTTGTTGGTCCGAATACTTGTCCAGCAAGACCTTGGCAGCGAATTTCAAAGAAGGATCCCTGTTGGCGTCCCATTTCACGACCATTCCCAATTCTTTATTGTTGTCATCGATGATGAAAGTCATGCTGAGGTGAACGTCCCTGAACCTGTCGAGGTGCAACTCGACGTTTATTTGCCGATCCATGTCGATGCTTGTCAGAATCGAGTACACGTCGTTCTTGTACTTGGCTTCGGCGTAAGTCATCATCCTGGTTTTTGAGATGACCGTGTTGTTAAGCACAAGTGCGTATTTGTCTGATCCGACTTGTTCAGCCAACAGTCCGATTCGGAGGTTGTTGGCGTCTTGGTGGAGCTTTAAGTTGAGAATGATGTCATTTGCGAAGCTTGGGGACTTGAGGAGGACTTTGAGCATGTGACTGGTTTGGGAGGAATTAGATTTATCGATGTAGGTCCCGCGGGCGGTCATGTTATGGCCACTAAACCAGGTGCCGGCTAGGTCAAGGTCATACTCGTTTCGAGACCTTTCGTTGATGCGAACGTCGATCAACAGCGAGTTGAAATTGGGGATAGTCAGGTTTGCGTGGCCTTCGGCGACCAAAAATACGCTTCGGGGGATGTTGTTGGTGTGGGTGTCTGGGGGGGGCGTAAAATTTGTGTGGGCTGGGGGTGGGTTTGTTCGTTTTTTTTTTTTTTTTTACTACACTGTAAGTACCTGGAGCATATCTGATGAGCAAAATCGACTTGGAATCAACCCCGACTGTCGTATGTAAAATTCCAACCTTGATATCAATGTTTTGGATCAGTTTGGTTATAGAAAAGTCAGCGCTTATCCTCGCCCCAGGATTTTGAAAATAAGCTTTCGAATAAGCTACAACGAATTTTGCCGTGAGCTTATGCCGATCATCCTTTAAATGGGGACTTGCATTTACGTCCACGTAGAGTTCCAAATGACCTAGAGCTTGTTGATACCAAGCAGAAACTATCGCGTTCAAATGTGGATAGGCTGTAGAATATAATTCCAAATTCGCCGATTTGTAGGTCAACAGTTTGCTAGAACGATTAATTAGGGACAGCTCCAGCTGAAGAGTCTCTTTTTTCGGCATTTTTTGTAATTTGTAGTCCATTTTAAGATTGCTTTCGAGACTCGTGTTTCTTCGCATCACGTAACCTAACACTCTGCTCCAGACACGTTTAGTTTGAAAGGTTAAGTCAACGTCACACTGGGACACGTTACTTTTGTGCTGGCTTCGAATAGTTCCTGTGCAAAAACATTTTTGTTCAAATTAACTCGTGTTATATGAATGTCTTTTTTTTCACGAGAGGTTAGAATTTGACCACTGAAATATCATTATATTTGAAAATGGTAGTTCCACCGGATAAAAAAATATGTATCACATTAAAACTTAAAGATTCCTCGATCCAGTAGACTTTTGATATTTTGTGATTTCTAAATATCAAGATCCAAAAACCCTAGAAAATGAAATGATGTGGTTTCTTTTTGTTTCTTATTAAAATTGAATAAGAAACAAAAAAGGATATAAATAATTATAGTAATTCAGTTTTTGTCAACATTTAGGTCAACTTTCGAATTTCGTACTCTAAAAACTATTGTGGCGAATATTATATCACACCTGAAAGTTCCACAATTCTTTCATTGTTTATTGCTATGTACAATTTCGGGGCGTATGTGTGTCCATAATTAGCAATTTTTCTTGAGTATCCAACTTTTGCATCCAAATGTTTAGTTCCTTTAATATCCAGCCCTATGTCGATTAACATTTCATCGTCTGTTCTTTTGTACGTGCCTGAAATGTGTGTTCAAGTCTTTTATTTTCTCTTACACAATTGTTTCAGTTTGCAAAATTCCTGTACACATATATGAGCATTTCTAAGAAAGACAGATGTTAAATTGAAAATGGAACCTAGTAAGGAACTCGAAACAACACGTTTTTATTCATAACAGATATACAAGTTTCGTGTAATATTTAACAATATTCTCCAGATTTTTTATAGAGAAAGTCTTTTTACAGCCCTAGTAATCTTGAATCTTATAAGATTTGCAAAATTTCTTATAAGATTTACTGAATCTTATAAGCAGACTTATAAAAACTTATAAGTTTTTATAAATCTTA
>JAPYZL010209985.1:0-48640 GCA_030522825.1 Platygaster orseoliae | reverse complement strand
AAAAGAAGAACTTTCACGTCAACAGTCAGGCAATTCATCATTTCTCTAACTCTCAGCAGGGGTCCGAAATTACATATTCCTTGCGGGAGTTGAATAAAGAAATTTGTTTCCACAGATACAGCGTCTTCGACACTCTCGACCTCGAATACGCACTTTTACGCGCGGCAGCACGTGGTTCCGTTGGCCCGTACTCGCTGTCCGAATCCCTGCACAAACTGACCTTCACCCAAAGCCTAGCTTTCCCCGCGCTTGCTCGAGGACTCGCCACGAAGGAGAAGGTGCCTGTTAAAAGACGCGAGCAGCCCATGGACAACGGCATGAACGCATTCGCCAAGGTCATAACGGCCCTCGTATTGATGCTTATCAGCGTCCTCATTTTTGGAGTTGTCTACAAGTTCGTGAAAACGTGAGGATGGCTGCTGGTAGCCGGACGGCACCAGGACACGAGGTCCAACGCCAGTTTGGGTACCAGCAGTTCTAACGCTGACAATTATTAAGTTCGATAAAATATGCACTGAGAGAAAAATCTGGTGTTTTGGAGTTATATTGGAAAAGTTAATGTATTTTAAGGAAATTTATAATGGTATTTTCATTTTTCATAACTTTTTTTTCACAATGCAGTGTAGTAAAACGTCAAAGTTGATTTATAGTAAAGAATACTGAACATATTGTTTTGTTTTGTTTTTTTTTTTTTTTGGTGAAGAATAGTTTTCAATAAAAATTACAATAATAAGTTTATAATAAAAAAACACATTAATTCGTACTACAAATATGAAAAAAATTATTGTATTCTAGGAAAATCCATCATATTATTTTCATTTTTATTATAAATACAGTACCAATATTTCGAATAATACAATACTGTGTACAGTAAAAATACTAGATTTTTTTCTCAGTGTACCTTTTTCTTTCCTACACAGACCGTTCAACTTGTAGTTTAAAGCTTTAATACCTCCAAGTTAAACAAATTTTTAACCTTTTAACAATTTAACTTCTGAACAAGTAACAATATACCAATAACTGAATTTTCCTTTAAACTCGCTTCGAAGCCTTAAAAAACCTTTTAAAACTTTTGAAAATCATCAAAAGTCACAACATATCGGAACTTTTCATATTCAATTGCATTTAATTACTTGGGAAACATTTTTACAGACTTTTTCTGCGATCTTTAAACAGAACTTGAAACTTTCAAGTTCAGCGTGCTAGTAGACATGCTATGGGATTTCTAGCTTAAATGACTTTTTAGTAAAAATGAGCCAGAACTTGTGTAGCTTGCCTACTAGTCCAGTTAATTTAAATTTTTTGTAGTGATTTTAATAGAATCAGTATTTTGATGAAATTCTGTGGAGAGAGAAAAATTCATAAAATGAATCAATTAAATTGCCATGTCAATATTAGTAATAAAACTGTTTTCAAAATACAATAAATTTCGTTTGAAGCTTCTACTTTACATTTACGATGTTTACACGTGTAACTCACTTTTTAACACTCTCTTGTCTATTTGACGAATGCAATTTTAATAACGCTGTTGAACATGATGTACAACAAAATCCTTTCTACATATAAATAATTAACAAAATTTGTTTTATTGCACTCATAATTTATGTAGTTATTTATTTATGTGAATAATTTATTAATCTACTAATTTATTGAATTTATTAATTTAAATTTATGTAGTAAAAGTATTTATGAAGTTAAACAAATTGGTTTTTCAGTGCAAGAACTTTCGTTATTATTGTTTTTTATATTGTAAATAAGGTATTGTAAATGTAATACCGAAATTAGAAAATTTTTCATGTAATCCCTATAGCTTTTTCCTCTTTTGACTTGAAAAAATGGCCTCATAATGGAAACAACGTTACGCGCAATTAATGTGCTTAACCAAAATCGATGACAATCTCCCTGAACGCCTTGAATTCAGGGCAATAAAAATAAAAATAATTATTGTAATAATAAATGAGCGCTGTTTCGCTATTGCCTCGATTATATAAAAAAGCAAATTTAAGATTACAATGTGTTTTTACAATTTTTTCGTGCATTGCATCAATATCAACGAAATTGCAAATTATTGATTTTTCTGTTATTCTTCTGTATTAATGCGAATGACTGTAAAAAAAGAAATTCTCTGAAATTTGGATTGAAAAAAGTTTGCGACTGAGCTTCTGTGATACGCTTATGAAAATTAAATCAGCATTTGGTATTTTCACTGCATGAGGTTTTTCCGGAAAAATGTGCACCGATTTTCAGCGAAATCGCAATGTTTTCTGTCATGTAAAATGTAAATAAATATGTAATAAAGAACCTGATGACTTTCTTACAGAAATTTTTTTACTGCCTAGAAGAGTTTACCAAATTTTTTGGGGAAAAACACGTTTTTATCAGGGTTTCGGAGTGCTCCGACTTTTTGTCGTTTTAAGTGGTCTCGCCCGCGCCTAGCAGGGCGGGCGACTCCCCATAGAACAACTGCCAGAGTTGGACATACGACTCAGCACTGGGTCAGTACAATTAGCCAGATTTCGGCCAATTTCGTCCCTGTATTAATCCACTCACGGTCAAACAATGGTCCCGGAGTTCAAACGACGATCAGTCAGGGCTGGGTGGGAGTACTTTTTCTTTAGTTTGCCAGCGTTGTGCCAGTACTCCATACGCATTTTCATGGAAAGTTGGCTAGTGTACTGTCTTTACACTAAGCCACGTACGGCTAAAAAATGCCCTCGAAATTCAAAAGGCGATCCATCGGCTCTGTGCCAGAATACTGCTCCTTGCGCGTTTTTTAGCAACTGTAGAATCCATTTATAAATGCAAATTGCTTTTGCTTTGAACAAACAATGTTTTCAATTTATCTGTATCTGCGAATCTAATGAAACTTTACACACATTGAGACTTGAGTTGAATTAGAATTTCATAAAAATTTAAAAATTGTACATGAGATACTTTACTAGATATCCGCGTTTTTTCGCAACTACAGAATCCAGTCATACAAGCGAATTGCTATTGCATTAAACAAACAATATTTTAAAACTTATGTCTAATTTTCGCGGTTTTTCAGCAACATGAGAGTACTTCATCGTAAAATCTAACTTTTTTTCGTCACACAGTTCCTGATTTTGGAACTGTAATTCGGGATAAGAAGCTTCATGTATCATATATTTAGGTATGTGATACGTAATTAGAGAAATTTGCGAAAAAAAAAAGGTTCGCGTAACGATAGACAACTAGTAGAATGGATGTGCATCGTCGTACGTTAAACATTGGTTTAAATGGTTGTCGATAACAAAACATTAGACATCCGTAGGAACAGATGTTCATACCTATACAGCGAACATCTTGTTTAATAGAAGTTTACTACTTGTGGAATTTCTAAACGGAAAATTCAACATTTTCCGGTCTCACAATTCCAAAAGAATGAACTGAAACTCGTGCTAGGCTAAGAAGCTAAAGTTTTAAGATCAGCCAAATATCTCGAAAATGTAAATTTTTGGCCAATTTTTGCGTTTCTTCACCAATTTGAGAGTATTTCTAGGGAAAATCTACCTTTTTGCGTTCTCACAGATCCCAGTGTAGAAACTTAAGCTCTTGCTAAGCTCAGAAGCTTAAATTCTTGAAATCAGCTAAATATCTCAAAAATTTCTAATTTTATTGCCAAATTTTACGTTTTTGCACCAATTTTAGAGTGTTTCCACGGAAAATCTAACTTTTTCCGGTCTCACAGCTCCCAATGTAGGATCTTAAGCTCGAGCGATGCTCAGAAGCTTAAGTTCTTGAAATCAGCGAATATCTCCAAAATTTCAAATTTTATGGCCAATTCTCGCTTTTTTTCATCAATTTTAGAGTTTCACAACGGAAAATCTAACTTTATCCGGTCCCACAGTTCCCACTTTACGATCTTAAGCTCGTGATAGGCTCAGAAGTTTACAAAATCAGCCGAATGTTTTAAAATTTTCGAATTTTAAATTTTATGGCCAATTATCGCGTTTTTGCACCAATTTTAGAGTGTTTCATCTTGAAAATCCAACTTTTTCCGGTCTCTAAGTTCCAAATTTAGGAACTTAAGCTGGTTCTAAGCCCAGAAGCTTGAGTTCTCAAAATCACCTAAATATCTAAAAAATTTCAAATTTTATAGCCAACTTTTGCGTTTTTGCACCAATTTTAGAGTGTTTCAACGGAAAATCTAACTTTTTCCGGTCTCACGGTTCCAAATTTAGGAACTTTATTTCGTGTTAGGCTCAGAAAATAAAGTTCTTGAAATCAGTCAAATATCTCAGAAATTAAAAATTTTATGGCCAAATATTGCGTTTTTGCATTACTTATAAAGTATTTCAACGGAAATCTGACTTTTTCCGGTTTCACAGATCCAAATTTCCAAATTTAGGAACTTTAGCTCGTGCTAGGCTCAGAAGATTAATTTCTCGAAATCAGCCAAATATCTAAAAAATATGAAATTATATGGCCAAATTATGCTTTTATGAACCAATTTTAGAGTCTTTCAACGGAAAATCTAACTTTTTCCGGTCTCACAGTCTCAAATTTAGAATGTTAAGCTCGTGCTAGGCTCAGAAGCTTACGTTCTCAAAATCAGCTAATTATCTCAAAAATTTTTAATTTTATTCCCAAATCTGCGCTTTTGCACCAATTTGAGAGTATTTCAACGGAAAACCTATTTTTTTCCGCTCTCACAGTTCGTAAATTTATGATCTTAAGCTCGTGCTTGGCTCAGAAGCTTAAATTCCGTAAATCAGTCAAATATTTAAAATTTTATGGCCGATTTTCGCGTTTTTTCAGCAATTTGAGAATATTTCAACGAAAAATCTAACTTTTTCTCGTCACATAGTTCTAGATTTTAGAACCTTAACTCCTGCCGGTCTCAAAAACTTAATGTATCAAATATTTATGTATGTGATACATAACTAGAGAAGATTGCGAAAAAAAGGTTTGCGTAACGATAGACATCCAGTTGGATGGATGTGCATCGTCGTATGATGAACATCAGTTTTAATGGATGTCGATAACAAAACAATAGACATCCGTTAGAACAGATGTTTATACTTATACGGCGAACATCTTGTTGAATAGATATTTACCAATAGCAGAATTTTTTATCGGAAAATCTAACTTCTTCCGACCGCCAAGTTCTCAATTTTGAATTTTAAGTTCCAGATGGGCTTGGAAGTTTAAGTTTTTAAAATCAGTCGAAATCCCGAAAATTGCTAATTTTATTGCCAATTTTCGCGTTTTTTTATACATTTTAGAGTTCTTTAACGTAAAATACAACTTTTTTTTATCACGCAGTTTTAGTTTTCAAAACTTAAACTCTTGCCGGGCTCAGGGGCTTCTGATATAAAATATTCATGTATGTGATACAAAACTAGAGAAGTTTTCGAAGAAAAAGGTTCGCGTAATGATAGACATCAAGTAGGATGGATGTGCATCGTCGTATGATAAACATCAGTTTGAATGGATGTCGATAACAAAACATTAGACATCTGTTAGAACAGATGTTCATACTTATACGGCGAACATCTTGTTGAGTAGATGTTAATTAATTGTAGAATTTTCTACCGGATAGTCTACCTTTTTTTCGTCGTCAAGTTCTCAATTTATTCATCTTTAGCTCCAGATAGGCTCGGAAGCTTGAGTTGAGAAAATCAGCCAAAAAACTCAAAATTTGCAAATTTTATGGCCAATTTTCGCGTTTAATCACCGATTTCAGAGTATTTTAACGGGGAATCCAACTTTTTTCGTCACACAGTTCTAGATTTTAGAACTTCAACTCTTACCAGGCTCAGAAATTTAATATATAGAATATTTATGTATGTGATACAAAACTAGAGATGTTTGCAAAAAAAAAGTTCGCGTAATGATATACATTCAGTAGGATGGATGTGTATAGTCGTACGATGAACATCGGTTTAAATGGATGTCGATAACAAAGCGATATACATCCGTTAGAACAGATGTTCTTATACAGCGAACATCTTGTTCAATGGATCTTCACCAATTGTAGAATTTTTTACCGGAAAATTTACGTTTTCTTTAAGTTTCCATATTACATGTTACGTTGGTAGCATACTATAAATCGACAGTTAATATTTGTTTGAACAAATTTCATTCTTATGATTATGTTATATAAATGTTCCAAAATATGTCATCTTGTTTTGGATGTGTTAAAGTTGCCGTTGCCGTTGCTGTTTCCGTTGCATGGCTATTTACCTACTATAGAAAACCGCGGAGAATGACGTAGTTCTACGTCAAAAAATCAGTAAGCAATTCAATTGTCACCATTTTATTTTGAAGTATCGAAAGATTGCCTGATTGGTAGCTATAGTAATGTTTTAAAAACGTTACTACATTGTCGATCCAAATTAACGTAAATGTTGATTAAATTGAATTAAATCAAAATTTCAAAATAAGAAAATTAGCATGAGTCAATGCTCAGACAATTACAACTATACCATCTCAAAAAGAATTAACTCTTCAAAGTTTTAATGCCTTTCAGGTTCCTAAATTTGATAGGATTTACAATGTTTCTCAACTCCTTCATAACATAGAAACAATAAATTATCTTGACATATTCTAACTTATTCAGAACCTCGTATTTCGTATTCGAACCTCGTATTCCATCTAATTACAATTCTCAGATTCGTAAAAAAACTTTTTCACACTAGTAAAGAAATATACTACTTCTTCTATCCTATCTGCATTTAACGCAATAATGATAGAATATCAGTTGTAGAATTTATTAATTCCAAGTACATCCATATAATTTGATTCGCATCCAACTGCTTCTCTGCCATAACGTGGAAATAAAAATCTAACGTCGATGAAAACTACATACAGTTGCAGTACTCGTTTTTTACCACATTATTTCTACCTATCATTTTCTCGTAACACACTGTCGAAGACGTACTACAACTATTTATAGTCTTTTTTTCAACACTTTCGAATGCGCAACTTTGTACCATTAAACTTTACATCAACAACCTAACGATAATTGCGACTCTGAGGTCATCGATGACTTTTCAACGTAAGTATAGACTTCGAAAACGCATTTCATTTTCAAGATTATGTACAAAATTATTCGTAAAGTATCAAAAAAGCGTGATAAATTAGTTGCTCGTTTTTTTTGTACACGTTTGGATGTTGAAAAACACGTTAATGTTTCGGTAGTTGTTTTTCTATTCGTGTGTCCTGAAAAATATCGTGATTGCACGGTCTTTTACCGTTTTGCGTAGGCCGTGCTCTTTTGGAAATTTCAAGAAGAAATCGTTTTTTTCATTGGAAAAACTAAAACCTTTTTTGATGTTGAAATAAAAATTCAATTTGTCTAATTATTTAGTTAATTATTATTATGTAAAAAAACGATTGCTCCCGCAAATTTTTTTGTTCGTTAGTTACTCTTTTTGTGACGATATTGCTTTATCATAAAATTAATGTGCTTTCGAATAGTCTCGATTATTTGCGTGGAGTTCTATTTTATTAAAATTATATCTTCCATAGCGATGCAAAGTGTGTCATTAAAAAATCATACAAAATAATTTTGAAATCACGTAAAATATGTTCTTTTTCCAAAACCTGAAGGGCAATTCCATGAGCAACACCTAAATTTTCCATCGCCATGAATTCAATTTCAACTAGGCCTTTCCACGAATTTCGATTCTCGCGAATTCACTCACTCACACAGAAACACACTCATCTATCTCTGTCTTTCGCATTGTAAAAAAATAAATAATATCAGAGTTCTATCCCCACGTCGCGTTTTCTTCACAAGAATTCCGTTTTAAACGAGAAAAACTTGGGAAATTTCTTTGAGCTTTCGTTCTAAGCATAAAAGCTCTTTGTACGATAAATGAAATATTTAAAAAAGACACAACGAAATTTTTTGTTTTACAGCGATGTTTTACTGTGCAACAAAATTTGGAAAATGTTTTTTTGAAAAATAAGGCCGAATTTATTAAACAGGAAGATAAAAAAAATGGGCGATTGGAAGGGAGGGCATATTTTTGAGGAAAATTTGCAAAATTGGTTTTAGCTGTGAGAAATTAAAATTTAGCAGAGACGGTTGTATTTGAGTCACTAATGTGAGGATTTTCTGTTCATTTAATATAAACACAATAATATTTTTAAATACTTTTAAATAATTTTAAATGATTTCAAATGTAAATAATTTTATTATATAATTATTTAAGAATTCATATAATTTTCATAATGTAAAATGAATTATTTATTAATATAAATTTAACATTTTAAATTTTATAATAATATATTATAATAGTATTTTAATCAAATATTATAA
Source organism: Platygaster orseoliae (assembly GCA_030522825.1). Classification (NCBI taxonomy): domain Eukaryota; kingdom Metazoa; phylum Arthropoda; class Insecta; order Hymenoptera; family Platygastridae; genus Platygaster; species Platygaster orseoliae. The sequence goes on along the minus strand of JAPYZL010209985.1, from coordinate 40,347 downwards.
TATTCTTATATTATAATGAAGTTTCATTATAATAATGAATTACACTTAATTAAAAAATTTAAATTCAAAAAAGCCCATTTTTTCCAACTTTTAAAACCACTTCAATCCCAAAGTTTCAAAAGATACAATTTAACTTCAACTTTTCATTTACCACTTTTTTTCTAACACTTCCAAAATCATCCAAAAACCCACAAAAAAGTGTTGCACAGTATTATTCAACTCACAAAAACATAAATTTTCGTGTATTTTCTTGTTTTTTTTTCTCCATGCATAAGAGCTCGGGTTTATTTTCACTATCACAATTCAATATATTAACTATAGAAAGGACTGATTTTATGGTTTTGCTTCGAGTCCAAGAGCTTTTGAGAGATCAGATGGTACCCTTCGCGATTTTTCGTATTATCTATACATATTCGTAAAATATACAGCACCAAGATAATTAATAAACATAGAGAAGTTTTGTTGTGTTCATTATCGATGTTTATGAAAGTTCTACGAGGAGGGGAAGTGGGGGGTACTGGAGGTTTCTCTACTTTTAAAATTTATTGTTTACATAGAAAGGTTTATTCGTAGAAAAATATCTATGATTTTTTGACTAGTAAAAAAGATTCTGGAAACCTCTAGGATTCGACTCGTGTAGGTTGAATTCGAAAATTATTTGAAATGAGGTTTTCGAGAATTTTCGTAGTGAAAATATGTGTGAAACACTCATTGAGATTAGAATCGTTGGACCAAGATTTTTCGTATTGCAAACTACGTGAATTTGAATAGTATGATTTTTTCGTCCTCCTTTTTTCTTATTTGAGATGATTCACATTTATAATATTGCTCGATTCGAACATTGAAGTGTGTAACCATGATTTAATCTAAATTTTTAAATAAATAATTATGTAATTTAATTTGAAAACACTGAAAATTTCAGGGTTTTGTTGTTTTGAATTTCAAAAAATTCGTCTGTCTATTTACATTCATTTATGCTTGAGTTTGGTTGGTATGACTATTCGGAATTCGGAAAGTAACACCGAAGTTTTATTTTTCATGCCACGAAAGTTTTTCGATATTTTAGCTTGCAGTATTTTTGATCCTTTTTGTGAGACCCTGGAACAACATTTATTTATACTCCTTGAACAGTTTTTCTACTGATAAATTATCGGATGCTTTGGTGGTATCGGGATGTCACTGTCGAGATTTAATCTCTTTCCGTGTTTAGCTACCAAATAATGCGTGAGGAGTTGTCCTTTGCCTTTCACGAACACCATTCCTCGTTGCTCGAAACCGAAACCGAAAGGTTCGAGGATTTTTCTGGTTTCGTCAGTCACCTGAAAAAGATATTTTGATGTTTCTTACTGTGAGTAATAATAATAAATGATAAATAAAATAAAAGTGAGTAAAATAATAAAAGAAAATATAAATAAAAGTGTGAAAATAAATATTGAAATAAAATAAAATAAATAAATAAATATAAAAGAAGAGAAAAAAAGAAAAAATATATACTAACATAAAACATAGATAATGAATGAAATAAAAGAATAAATAAATATAATAACATTTATTAAATATAAATAAAAGTGTGGGAATAAAGCTCAGGTTCGTTAAAAACAATTTTTCCACACTAGTAAAGAAATATCCTAAAATTCTACCTGCAAAAATCCAACTTTTCCAGTACTCTCCATTCTCGACGCGACGTTGACTGTATTGCCCCAAATATCGTAATGCGGTTTTCTCGCACCAATCACACCCGCGGTCACGGGGCCGTGATTAATTCCCATTTTCAGGACGAAATGGTTGAAGCTCTGTTCGTTGATGCAGGAAAGCGCCTGTTTTAGTTCCAGCGCGAATTCCACGAGCGTTGCCAGATGCTGCCATTGACATTCATTCTCCGTTTGTTGCGATTCCGTGATACCGGAAGCCGCCATGTACGTTGAACCAATTGTTTTGATTTTTATTATGTTTTCGAATTTCGGCTTGTCCAGAATCTTCAAATTTCAAAATTTCATCAGTATTCACCGTATTATTACATTTATCAATATAAATATATTATTAAAAAAATAATAATGAAAATATTTATTATTCGTAATACAATAACAGTAAATATATATTAAGTGTTCGGGTATTTTCAGAAATGTTCGGGTATGTTTGGAAGTGTTCGGGTATTAAGTGTTAAGTCTCAAGTATTATGTGTTGAGACGTAAGTATTAGATGTTAAGTCCTTAGTGTTAAGTCTTAAGTATTAAGTGTTAAGTCTTCAGTATTAAGTATTAAGTGTTAAGTCTTAAATATTGAGTGGTAAGTCTTGAGTATTAAGTCTTTAGTATTGAGTGTTAAGTCTTAAGTCTTGAATATTAAGTTTAATGTGTTAAGTCTTAAGTATTAAGTCTTCAGTCTTGAGTATTAAGTTTAAACTGTTAAGCCTTAAGTGTTAAGTCTGAAGTCTGAAGTGTTAAGTGTTAAGTCTTAAGTCTTAAGTCTTAAGTCTTAATAACAAATTACTAGTACAGTTTTTAATTTTTTGTGATTACATAAATTCGAAATTTCCTCGAAATTCATCAACTTACAGCATCAAAATCAGAAATGACTTCATTGAGGAACCTCAGGCATTCGAGGCCTTGATTATTGATACTCTCCTCACTGTAGAAATCAGCGAAATTGGGCATACTCGCGAAAAGCACGCCGACTTCAGCGTAACTTTGGCTGTACAAGTCGTCGTGGTGACGCGTTGTTGTGAGGAAATAAGTGGCAACATGAGGCGGCAAAATGTTGTAGATCAAAGTACCGTTTCTGCGTTTCATATCAGCGGCTTTATCCCTTTGGGCCACGACTTCTCGACCTCGAAGGTACAAAACTCTTCGAGCTTTTTCCGTCTTGAGAAAAAAATATGCCATGATCGACTTTTTACTTTACTGATTGACTAACTATTGACTCATTTTATTGATTTACTAGCCAAGCATACTATATATATACAATAAAATAACTATGCACTAATGATGAAACTATCATTGATCTATTCTACTGGTTATAAATGATATATCGTTACAATCCCTACTCACTAAACATAAAACTGCCGATTTTCACTGATTCCCAATCATATTTGACTGTTTTAAATCAATAAAAATCGTCTACTTGCCAACCAGTAGATTTAACTGATTGAATCTATCAGTTCAACTGAATGAATAGGTTAAAACTACTGTTCGATTTAAGTTTACTGTTTCAAACAGTGACATTTCAACTGTTTCAGAGTAAAAAACTACACTTGATATGTACAATAATGTATAAATAATTGATAAATCTTGTCGCAAACATAAAGGACTAAAAAGTGTGTCAAAAAATGAGCTTACGTATCTCGCTACGATGACCAGGCACGCTGTGATCATGAACAAAGTCGCGGCCAATGCGTATTTCAGTGGAAACTGAATTTGGCTCGGCGGCACGGAAACCATTTCTTCTCTGTCCAAGTTGGGCGCCAGGATTTGGATGTTTATGAAGCTCTGCGCCCCGGCAAACAAAAACATGAAGACCGATTTCCCCAGGTAGCTTATGTACGTAGGCATGGACATTACGACAAGGGCCAAAACGCCGATGTAAGAGTAATAGGAAGGGTAAGGGCATTTCACCGCCCAGCTGAGGGTCGCGTTCTTTGGCGATTTTACTTCCTCTATAACTGCGCAGTTGCCCTATTTCCAAATCGTTACAAATTAAAAAACGTCAGCCCAGTAATAGTATATTTCTTCACTTGTGTGGAAATTATGTATTTCTTCACTAGTGTGGAAATACATTTCTTCACTAGTGTGGAAATACATTTCTTCACTAGTGTGGAAATATATTTCTTCACTAGTGTGGAAAAATTTTTTTCAACCTTATCCAAGACTTGCAACTCGCAGATTATTCTGGATAAATTTTTTCTGGATTTAATTTACTTGATACTCACCATGTCTAGGAGTATGAAAATGACCATCGACGAAATCATGAGAAGCGCGAGAATTCTTTTCAGCCATCGCGCTCGGATCGAAGTTCCTAAACACGTGGCAAAAGCTAGTAGGACACCGAAAAGGCTGACGACGACGATTCCACCGTACGTAAACGGTCCCATGGGTTGCAACCTCCAAACTGGAGTCGCGCAAATCATTATCAATGGCCCTCCTAAAAGTGACAAGGGCGAAAAAGCCTCTTCCGCTGCTTGGAACTCTTTTTCGATCGATCGGTCTTTGAATTGCATGGACAACATGTGAACTTGGTCCTTTAATTCAGCGATTCCAACTTTTGTGGAAAGAAAAAATTATAATTGGAATATATAGTAATTTTATAGTACAACTATATTGTACCTTTGTTCTCTAGGTCCTTTCGTAATCGTTGTTTGAAATCTTCGGATTCTTCTTTATCGCGACATTCGACGTTGTTTATTGCTTGCTGGGTGTATTCTGCGTTAGACAGGGATATTGTGCTTTTCGATGTCGGAGCGCGAGGATTCAGCGCCCGTACTATGAAATACGTGACGAGGCCTGCCCTTTGAAGCGCCTCTTCACGTTTCTCGCCATAGGCCGGCTCAACCTCGAATTCCCCGTTCAGGAAACGGAGCGTTGTATTCGAAATATGTACTCTTCTGCGATATCAGAACACATTTTATTATGCTCACATTTATTGTGCACAAGTTTATGGTGCACACATTTATTGTGCACAAGTTTATGGTGCACAAGTTTATGGTGCACACATTTATTGTGCACAAGTTTATGGTGCACACATTTATTGCGCACAAGTTTATGGTGTACACATTTACTGCGCACAAGTTTATGGTGCACAAGTTGATGGTGCACACATTTATTGTGCACAAGTTTATGGTGCACAAGTTTATGGTGCACACATTTATTGTGCACAAGTTTATGGTGCATATATTCGTAATGAACTCACCCAGCTCTGCCACTGCTTTCCATTTTATTGGCCAATTCGACGTCTTTGCTGTACACGTCGAATTGCCACTGCCTCTGGCCTAGAATACCGGCTAAAACTGCCCCCGTGTGTATACCGACCCGCATGTCCACAGGACTTTTGGTCTTTTGCTGAACGTATTTTATAGCGTCTACCATCGAAAGTCCCATGTGAACGCTCAAAATAGCGTGGTCCGGCCGTTCGTCCGGTGCTCCACTTATACAGTAGTAACAGTCACCCAGAATTTTTATCCGCAATTGTTCGTACCTGTCACCAAAAACGAAAATTCCGATGTGTTGCGGTTTGGTTCAGGAAAGTTAACATGAAGTTTTTATGAAGGTTAGGATTTTTATTGAATATCCGACCAATTTGTTATTCAAATTAAGAGAAATTCAGATACGATACAGTTTTTGTATTTTTACAGAATTTCAATGAGTTTGTAATAGAAAAAGTCTTGTCTTTTCTTCCAGGAAAATTATGAATATTTTTCAGAGGACAGGATTTATATTGAATTTCCATTTTCTGTAAAAATTCAGAGATATTTTAAGGATACTATACAGTTTCTGTGTTTTTAGAGAATTTTGAAAAATTTGTAAGAGGATATCTTGTGATTTTTTACAGGAAAATTATAGATATTTTCTAGAAGTCAGGATTTTTTTTGAGTTTCTTCCAGAAAAATTATAAATATTTTCTAGAGGTCAAGATTTCTGTTAAATTTCTGACCAACTTTTTATTTATATATACATAAATTTTGAGGACACAATACAGTTTTTGTATTTTTACAAAATTTCAAGAGTTTTTGAGGATTTAAAATCTTCTGATTTTTTCAGGAAAATTATAAATCTTTTTTAATGGTCAGAATTTTTATTAAATATCTGAAAAGTTTTAAGGATACTATACAGTTACTGTATTTTTACAGAATTTTAAAAAGTTTACAAAAGAAAAATCTTGTAATTTTTTTCAGGATATATTATAAGATTTTATAAGATTATATTATCTCAATTATAAGATTTTTCTTTAGGTCAAGATTTTTTATCGAATTTCAGACCAATTTGTTATTGAAATTTAAAGAAATTTTAAGTATACGGTACATTTTTCGTATTTTTACAATTTTTTGAAGAATTTGTGAAGATTCAAAAACTTTTGATTTTTTTTTCAGGGAAATTAAAAATATTTTCTAGATGTCACAATTTTTATTGAATTCCTAACCAATTCGTTGTTGAAATTTAAAGAAATTTCGAGGTTATTTTACAGTTTTCGAATTTTCACAGAATTTCGAAAAGTTTGTAAGAGAAAAAATCTCGCGATTTCTTCCAGGAAAATTATGAATATTTTCTAGAGGTCAAGATTTTTCATTCAATTTTTGAACAACTTACTGTAAAGATTCAGAAAAATTTTAAGGATACTATAGAGTTTTTGTATTTTTACAGAATTTTGAAGAATTTGTTAGGATTCAAAATTTTCTGTTTTTTTTCAGGGGAATGAAAAATAATCTCTAGATGTAACGATTGTTATTGAATTCCTGGCCAATTCGTTATTAAAATTTAGAAAAATTTAAAAGACAGTTTCTGTTTTTTTTAAAGAATTTTGAAGAGTGTGTAATAAAAAAAATATTGTGATTTCTTTCACGAAAATTATAAATATTTTCTGTAGGTCAGGAATTTTATTCAATTTCTGGATGATTTTCTGAAAAGATTCACAGAAATTTGAAGGATACTATACAGTTTCTGTATTTTTACAGAATTTCAAGTTCTTGTAATTTTTTTCAGAAGAATCTTAAATATTTTTTATAGGTCAGGATTTTCATTAAATATCTGACCAATTGGTTATTAAAATTTGGAGAAATTTTACAGATATAATAGGTACAGTTTCTGTATTTTAACAGAATTTCTAAAAGTTTGTAACAGAAAAAAACTTCTGCTTTTTTTCATGAAATTTGTAAATACTTTCTAGACCAGAATTTTCATTGAATTTCTGACAAATTTTTTATAAAGATATAGAGAAGTTTCAAGAATACTTTACAGTTTCTGTATTTTTAAAGAATATAGAACAGTTTCTAAGAGAAAAAAACCTTGTGATTTCTTTTAGAAAAATTATAAATATTTTTATATTTTGTGGAGATCAGGATTTTTATTGTATTTCTGACCAACTTGTTATTAGAATTAAGAGAAATTTGAAGACTACTATACAGTTTCTCTATTTTTACAGAATTTTTAAGAAATTGTAACAGAAAAAATCTCGTGATATCTTCCAGGAAAATTATAAATATTTTGTAGAGATCAGGATTTTTATTGAAATTCTGAACGATTTTTGTAAAGATTCAGAGGAACTTTAAGAATAGCTTACAGTTTCTGTATTTTTACAGAATTTAAAAAAGTTTGTTATTTTATTTTGTGATGTTTGTAAGGAGAAATATAAATATTTTTTATAGGTCAAGATTTTGATTGGATTTCTGACCAATTTTTTATAATGATTTATAGAGGTTTAAAGGATACTTGACAGTTTCTGTATTTTTACAGAATTTTGAAGAGTTTGTAACAGAAAAAATCTTGTAATTTTTTTCAGCAAATTCATAAACATTTTTTACAGCTCAGGACTTTTATTGAATTTCTTACCAATTTTTCATAAAGATTCAAAGAACTTTTAAGGATACTTTACAGTTTCTGTATTTTTACAGAATTTTCAACAACAACTTCTAAGAGAAACAATTCAGTAATTTCTAGGGAAAAATTCTACAAGTTCTGTAATTGTTGATTTTATCTTTTCTTTAATTCCAGTACTTTCATTCTTGTCCCCCCAAAAACTCTACCAAAAACAAACTAACCACACCAATTTTTGTTTTTTTCAAATACTCACCGTTCGCTGAGTTGATCGAACCTCGCAAAAAGTTCATTAAGGATTTTCACGAGATCGCTGGCATTGTACGTCGATGATATGGCTGTGAAACCAACAATATCCGCGTAGAGTATAGACACGTTCTCGTGCCGAGACATGTAGATCTTTTTAAATTGCGTGTCAGTGGATTCTCCGAGGTCTTGGCGCATTTTCACCGCTAAATGTTCCGGCAATACGCTGAGAAGTAATCGCTCTTGTTCCGCGCTCTGCTCCTCGATTACTAGTTGAACCTCGAGGCTTTGCTTCGTCTCGAGGAAAGCCCGGCGCTGCTGGAATTCTGCCAAAGAATAGCTGGCCGCGCCCAAACCCGCGGCCCCAAGTGACAGGGTTATCGTTAAAATCTGCCAACAACGAAAAACAACAGTTTCCTTCAAATTATTGACGTTATTGTGCACAATCAATACGGTGCACAATAAACTCGTGCACAATTTAGGCTTGGTGTCGGTTCTGCACAAGTTTATGGTGCACAAGTTTATGGTGCACACATTTTATTGTGCACACATTTATTGTGCACACATTTATTGTGCACATATTTATTGTGCACACATTTATTGTGCACATATTTATTGTGCACAAGTTTATGGTGCACACATTTTATTGTGCACACATTTATTGTGCACACATTTATTGTGCACATTTAATTGTGCACAAGTTTATGGTGCACATTTTATTTTGCACAAATAAATGTGCTGTTCTAACACAACTTGACAGAACGAGTTTTCTATGTTTATAATTTATTTCGTTTATTATTTTTTGCTACCAGAGCACAATAGTTATGCATAAAATTTATTGCAACAACAAAAAACAACAGTTTTTTTCAAATTATTGAAATTATTTGGCCCGAAAAGAGAATAAAAGGAGATTATTTATGTCACAGAATAAAAAGGATTTGCTTTGGCAGCAAAAAATATGATTGTTTCAATTGTGCATAAATTTTTTGTTCGTTGTTGACTTTTAATATTAATTTATTGTACATACAGATTTTTGTGCGAATTTAAATTATAGCTTGCATTCATTTACAAGAAAACCGTTGCAAAAATCTGTGAAAAATCTGAATTGTGTCTTAAGTGATATTGATTTGTAAAAGAAATCGCAAAATTCGTATAAGAATCAGATTTTTTCTATAAGAATTCAGTTTTTTAAAAAGTCAAAATTTTCGAAATCTTAAAAAGAATAGAAAATGAATATTATGAAACGTCATTAATAATTAAATATTAAAATATGGAATATTTGGCAAGATCTTATTAAAAAAACATCATTCAAAAGATATTACCATTAAAAACGGAGAATGAAGGGAATTCTGTAAATATAGTCATCAACTGAAATTCAAAAATTAAAATAACCTGAAAAAGTCAGAAAGATATTTTTTTTGAAAAACTGTTTAGATAGTTCAAATTTTTTACAAAATAAATTCTTACATAAATTTTATACAAAAAAAAATGTTCATGAATAACAATTTTACAAGAAAAACTTTTTCATAAGGTGTTGATAAGATTACTTTCAAAAACAGTTTTTCTTTGAAGAATTTAGAATTGAATTAGAATTGAAAAATTCAATAAAATAATAATTATTACATGATTCAATTTGTCGTATTTCCCTTAGATTGAAATAAAATAATACTGAGTGACCATTAATTTTTGACTTTTTTTATAATTATTTTAAATAAATAAAATTTTATATTTTGCAAAATAGAAATTCCAAGCAAATTAGATAAATTATTAAAAAATCTGCAATTTTTTATAAGTTCCAACCATAACGAAAATTTTAGCAATTTCAAAAACTAGAATATTTTGAAAATTTTGAAAATTTGTCGATAATTCTTTTCTATAAAATTCAAAAATTGTATAAAACTTTGGAAAATGTCCAATATTGCTCTGTTTAGTTTTTTTTTTTTTTTTTTTTCAAAAGGTGTATATAATACTTATACTGTTTTCGATTTCATTCTCAAAAAGTTAAGAATACGAGAATCTTTATATTTGAAATCATCAAAATTTTGAACGATTTTAGGAAGTTTTGTTTTATAGTATTCGAAAATCAGTGAACTTTAGCAAATTCGAAGAATCAGTAGGTTTTCAGTAAACTTTAACAAAGTTTTTTGGTTTTTTTTTTTCATTGGAATTTTGAAAACTGCAGAAAACTATGCAAAAACCGTGTAACACCCTGAAAATGTATCATAATAAAAAAAGTTTCATAGTCGAACATTTCCAAAATTTAAATAAAAATCCAAAAGTCCCAAAATACTTCCATCAATTGTCTAAACAGTAAAAAGTTTCAGCAATTCCTCAGAACTACGATTCCTAAAATAATAAATTCTACTCTCGCAATTTCATCTAAAATATCAAATATCAACAAACTCCAAAACCATCTTACCACGACTTCGATTGGTGTTTTATCGGGTTCGTCAGATAGCCCGATGAACGTGACAACATATGTCGCAGCGGTTCCGACGGCGAGAAAAACGCAGAGTGAGAACCTGAGTGGCAGCGTGGCGAAATGCAGGTAAAGCATGAGCAATAACCACCCAAGTCCATCTCTCGGTGTGACCTCGGTGCTCTTTAAACAAAATTTAACAGAAATTTCAAGTTATTGCTGTTGAAAAAAGAAATTACTGAAGAAATATTTTTGTTAGTGATGCAACAGAGTGGATGCAACCGAAATGAATGCAACAGAGTGGATGCAACAGAGTGGATGCAACAGAAATGGATGCAATAGAAATGAATGCAACAGAGTGAATCCAACGAAATTGGATGCAACAAAGTGGATGCAACAGAAATGATTGCAACAGAGTAGATGCAACGGAAATAGATGCAACAGAAATAAATGCAACAGAGTAGATGCAACGGAAATGAATGCAACAAAATGAATCCAACAAAACTGGATGCAACAAAGTGAATACAACGGAAATAGATGCAACAGAGTGGATGCAACAGAAATGGATGCAACAGAAATGAATGCAACGGAAATGAATACAACAGAGTGAATTCAACGAAATTGGATGCAACAAAGTGGATGCAACAGAAATGATTGAAACAGAGTAGATGCAACGGAAATAGATGCAACAGAAATAAATGCAACATAGTAGATGCAACGGAAATGAATGCAACAAAATGAATCCAAAAAAATTGGATGCAACAGAAGTGAATACAACAGAAATGGATGCAATAGAAATGAATGCAATAGAGTGGATGCAACGGAAGATTGCCAAGAAATACTGTACCTTGAGGAACAAAAGCGACAAAAGTTGGGCCGTCGAGATCTGCCAAGCGAGGAGCGGAATGGCCGACCACCAAGCGTCTCTGGCCTTGGTAGCACGCTCCGTCCAGGCGAGAAGGCCCAGGTTGAAGCCCAAAAAAATGGCCATAAGGCCCCGGGCCGGGAGTTCCGTGTTCCCCGAGAAAATGACGAAGACATCGTACAAAATGGCCGCGACGAGGAAGCACTGAAGCCCACCTCTGCGTTGCTGGAGCGACGACGAGCGGTACAGTCGCTCTAGGTTCAAGCTCGAGAAGCTGGTCTTGAGAAGGTTCGAAGGTCGACCCGAGTGCAGGTACGATTCCTCGTTGGAGGTCTCCACGCGATGCGACATATCTCTCTAATGTTTTGTTATCGCCCCCGGCGCTTCTCTTCGTTTTCTCTTTTTTTTGGCCCCGGCTGGGAATGCATCCATTAGTGGCCCCGGATATATTACTCTTTTTTCACGTTTTTTCCGAGGGAGGAGTCGCCCCTTCTGTGAACATCGCGGCTTTGTTCAAGGGCCGTTAACCAAGGTTTTTTTGATGCTAGGTTTTCGCCTCCAGGGATCTAGGAAATGAAAAGTTTTTTTGGTTAATGATACATAAAAATTTTGTGTTGTTAAAGACTTCAGCATTGAATTTTTCCATTTTCTGTTTTGAAATGAATGAAATATACTGAACATGCAATAAAAAAAAGTTTTTTTTGTATGCTAGTGAATGTTAATGTTGTAACAGAAATGGATGCAACGGGGTGAATGCAACGGAATCGGATGCAACAGGGTAGATGTAACAGAAAGAGTGCAACATAAATGGATGCAACGGAATTGGATGCAACAGAAAGAGTTCAACATAAATGGATACAACGGAATTGGATGCAACAGAATTGGATGCAACAGGATAGATGCAACAGAAAGAGTGCAACAGAAATGGATGCAACAGAGTGGATGCAATATGAGTAAATACAACAGGGTGGATGCAACGGAATTGGATGCAATAGGGTAGATGCAACAGGGTAGATGCAACAGAATTGGATGCAACAGACATGGATGCAACAAAATAAATGTTGAAGGTTTAATGTGCAAATTGTTAACTAAATAGATGTAGAATTCAATTGCAGATTTAGAGATAGTGAAAGACGTTTAGGAATTTAAATCAAAGCTTGATTACAGGGCAGTATTGATAACGCGAGCACTATGCGTTTTCATTAATCATAGATTCGCATGATTTATGGCATTGGCAACAATTGTGTACTTGTCAAAAAGCCATTTCCGCTCGTGATGTAGCGGATAGAAGGGTAATTGCGAACGACAACAAGAATATTTCGAACGTAAATCCGATGTGACAAAATGGAGAAATGATTATACTTGGAAATGTCGAAAATTTTATGCATCGCAAATTATTTCCTTCGAGTATTTGAAAGACGTTACTCAGATAATAATTAAGAATTTAAGAAAAAATGTTTCTAAAACGCATATTTTAATATTTTTTGTAAAATACGAGATATAACTTCCAAAATTGAAAATTTAAAGAATAAATTATTTTCCAGTGAACACATATTTATTCGAATTAGTGTATTTACCGAATTTCAAAACAAAAATAAATTCATATTGTTGTTGATGAGTTTATGACATTAAAAAATATATTTATTTTTCAATGAAATCCAATTTCCTCCACTAAAACAAGGCTTATATCTCTGGTATCATTCAGCCTGCATAATTTGCACTTTGCTCGTGAATTATTTTATGATGAATTCGAGAAAGCGTATGTTTATACACTAATCCATACAGCCGTGCCAAATATTCAGTAATAGAATTGCCTTCCACTTGTTTCGCTTTACAACTGGCACGACTGGTACGTGCATAAATCGTATTAGATTTCTGAAACGTCGAGAACTGCGAGTTTCACAGTACTTGTCATTAGACTCGGAAAAAAGGTCAGAAAAGTGCTTGAAAAAGTCCCATCGTTCGACAAAGTGACTTTTTTCATACTGAAATATGTGTTGAGAGTGCATTGTAATGTTTGCTCGCAAATTTTAAAAAGTGTCACGAGTCTGCAGTGAAGGGGAATTTAAAAAATGAAGAATTTGCAATCAATTTTTACTTGAATATGGGTTTTATTTATTAATATAACAAATAATTTATTTATTTATTTATTAGTTTCTTTATTTACTATTTAAATTCTTTTTTTGGATTAAATTTGAAAAGTAACGTAAATTTTCAAAAAACATTCGGAAATTCCGTCTGCAATTTGTTTCTACTACTGCCTGCAATACAAGTTAATCTAGATTTTCTATGATTGATTGGCTATCATGTCAAATTACGTTTGAAGAAAATAGCCTGTGATTTGGCGTTCCAAAATGAGATATTCTGAAAAGTTAATGGGAAATATAATCGTTTCCCAGCAATACCGTCCGAATCGATTCTAGCAAGTTGGGAAGACAAGGATATATCACGCCTGATTAGTTGGGAAATTTCAACTGCATCTTGTTCCCATCTGCAGATCCAACATTGGGAAGTAAATCCCCGAAAATCTCATTTCCTGGAGTATATCAATTCTGGATAGCCAGTGTTAGTATTTTATTTTTAATTAATGTAATGGGAAAAGAACGTCAATTTTTTTTACTGAACTGTCAAATCAAAGTTATTTACTATGAAAATTCAATTTTATTTTAAGATGCAACGAAATCAAGACATTTTCATTTTTAATAAAAAAATAGGAAAAAGAACTTCAATTTTTTGAATGAACTATTTAAATTATTTACTCTCAAAATTCAATCTTGTTTCAAGATGCAACAAAATCAAAACGTTTTCAACTTTAATAAAAATAATGGGAAAAAGAACGTCGATTTTTAAAATAAACTCTTAACATTATTTACTTCAAAAATTCAATCTTGTTTTAAGATGCAACAAATTCAAGACATTTTCATTTTTAAGGAATATAATGGGGAAGAGAAAGTAAATTTTTCTACTAAACTATTAAAACTATTTACTCTTAACATTCAATCTTGTTTTAAGATGCAACAAAATCAAGACATTTTGATTTTTCATAAATATCATGGGAAAAAGAATGTCAATTTTTTTACTGAACTGTTAAAATTATTTACTCTGAAAATTCAATCTTATTTAATGCACAAAAATGTAAAGAATTTTTAACAACTTGTAGGATTTAGAAAATTTTGAAAATTATAAACCTTTACAAAATCGTTATAAATTTTTCAATTTTCTGAAACTTGAATAATGAAAAGATAGAAAAGTTTGAAATCTTTAACATTCTAAAAAAGTTTGAAAAATTTTCGCAAAATCAAATATTTTCATAGTTTCCAGATATTTCCAATTTTCAATCTCAAGTTCATTGAACATGTCAGTAATTTTCAACAATGACGAAATTTTGAAAGAGCTCTAGAATAATAGTATATAATGAAAGAATAATAACTTGAAAAATTGTTGGATTTCCGAAACTTTTAAATTCGATTTTTCTCAATAAAAAATTTTTGATGAATTTATGATTTTCTCCAATTTTAATTATTATTTCATTTTTGATTTTCATTTTTTTGATTTTAAATTGCTATGTAAATTTTAAATTGAGAATAAAAACTCGGAAAATTATAGAAAATATGAAATTTTCTCAAAGTAACTCAAAAAATATTAAAATTTTTAACTTCCAAATTTAATTTCTCGTATTTTGATAAATTTTCAATATTTTTTTATTGATCATCAACAGTTAATTTTGATTTCTTAAATTTTTAATTGAAATCTAAATTCGTTATATTGAAGTAAAAACTTGGGATACTTTAGAAATTGTCGATAAAATGGACCTTCAAGAAATTTTGAAACTTCAAGTTCATGGATTTCTAAAATTTTGAGATTCCAAAAACGAAAACGTTGAGAATTTTTGACATATTAAAGAATTTTCAAATTATGATACTTTGGAAATCTTCATGCAGTTTTGAATTCTTCAACACTTGAATTTCGATGAAATAGAGATTTTGTAGAAACTCCAAAATATCGAAAATTTTGAAAAATTCTTGCGAATTCGATAATTTTTGAACTTTTCGAATATCTTTCATTTAAAATATAAAATACATGAAAAAATTCAGTAATTTTCAACATTTTTAAAATTTTAAGAAATTTCTAAAAGAATGAAATATTGGAAAATCCAAAAACTATTAATAAATGATAAGTGATTGTCAAAAACGTAAAATCAATTATGATATCATTTGAACATCATTTTCTTAGAAAAAAATTTCAAAAATGTGCAAATATCGTACACTGTGAAAAAAACCTAGTAATTTGTACTAAAAATATTGGAAAAACTACTATATTCTAGAAAATTTACAATATTATTTTGATTTTTCGTGTATTACAGTAAATTTAGCTATAAATACAATATACTCATTTTACCATGAGTATAATAAATCGTAAAATATTGCAATTGTTATTTAATAACTGGCAAAAATACTGAACATATTATATTTTAAACGTTAGTTAATCACAGTTCTCAATATACAAGTAATGGAAAATAACCTAACATTATAATAATTTCTACATTTTCTAATAAGCATTACTATACAAACACAATACGAATATTTTAAATAATCCAATGCTGTATATAGTATATTTTAAATTGATATATAGTAAAAAGTACTTAACATATTGAATTTTCACTTGAGTAAAAAACAGCTCGCAAAAAACAAGATATGGAAAATTACCCACCACTATAATATTTTTCTACATTTTTCCATTAACATTACAATACAAACACAATACTCATATTTTGAATAATACGATACTCTACATAATAAAATTTACTACATTTCATCTGGATCCCCCATCACCACATTTTTCAGTAAAAACTATTACACTCTTCTCCCAAAAAACCACTAACAACAAATATCCTCCTCAAATCAAAAAATTACTAATTACCTGTATAATTCAGTTGCGCTGAGCATCAACACATTTTCCCACACTTCGATGAAACGCACTAGGAAAAAGTGAACCTTGAAAACCTTGGAAACCTCGAAAAGCACGGTCACTTTGAGGATGGTAGGACATGGACTTGCCCCGGGCGACTTTGGTGGCGGCGTCGAAGACGACGCGCACCACCTCACCGAGGCAAAGTGGGCGAGATTTGGGACCCCGGTCTCGCCCACTTCTTCGGCGAGGTGTTTTGCCGTTTTTCTGCCTCGCACTGTGCGCGCCGCGAGCCTCAGGATGCAACACCCGCGCGCGGGGTACTGTCCGGGTTACTACCAGCAGTTCTCTCGTCATCCAGTGATCGTGCTTTTCAGGCTTGCGCCATGCGCGCTCGCCCTTTCCGGGTCGATATTCGCCAGCTACATTCTCCGGCTGCTCCTCAATCTTCGGGCCCTCTTTTCCACAACGACCTTTATACCCCTTTCCAATCTTTTTTTTAGGAGGGCTTGGAAAAAATTGAATTTCTAGAAAATGTCCACCATAAATGTGTGCATAATCAAATGTGCACCAAAAACTTGTGCACAAAAATAAGTGCACCATAAATGTCTGCACTATAAACTTGTGCACAATAAATGTGTGCACAATAAAACGTGCACAATAAATGTGTGTACAATTTAGGCTTGGTGTCGATTCTGCACAAGTTTATGGTGCACACATTTATTGTGCACAAGTTTATGGTGCACACATTTATTGTGCACAAGTTAATGGTGCACAGATTTATGGTGCACACATTTATTGTGCACAAGTTTATGGTGCACACATTTATTATGCACAAGTTTATGGTGCACACATTTATGGTACACATTTTATTGTGCACAAGTTTATAGTGTTCATTTTATTGTGCACATTTTATTGTGCACAAGTATATGGTGCACATTTTATTGTGCACAAGTCTATGGTGTACATTTTATTGTGCACAAGTTTGTGGTGCACATTTTATTATGCACAAGTTTATGGTGCAATCATTCAATCATTCATTATCAATGTTTTTCACGTAGTATGGTAATAGAAACTTAGAAAGTTATTTGTGTACCGAGTATCTAATACGGGTTGACGAGTCGTATTCCGAGCGAGCTAAACGACCCAGATTACGTGGTGCAACAGCAATTTAAAGTAAGGCAAAAATTTTTTACCATCATTTTCCCAACTACCAGTGACAAACGTCTGGATAGGTGTCGAATGCTGCAATGGAAATTCCAAGATCACATTCAAGACCATATTTCATACCTTAGTAAAAAAAAAAATCTCACTGCAACTTTTTGAGCATGAGCGAAACGAGGCCAAATACGATTTTTAACAATAAAAAAAAATTGTTAATGAATAACTGAATTTGCTTCAGATTATTTAATCAACATCTCTTATGATCCGACATTTTCACGATTTCACTCTGAAACGTTATTTTCCTGCCTTCGAAACTTTCCAGGAAGTTTTAGGAAATGTACTTTTCTAGGTCGAGCTCTGAAAATTTTACTGACGCGATTTTCGTCTTCCGGCCTTTTATCAATGAGAAAAAGTCGCGAGAATACCGAAGGAGGTGAAGTCGAAGAAAGCTCGTAAAATTGTTCTCTCTCTCTCTCTCACTCTGACATGGATATGCTTGGAATGTTCCTCGTAATTTCTGCACCTTTTTCGTCCAACTATGGTCTCAATTAAAGAAAATAAAAGACCGGTTTTGTAAAACACAGGTGTCAAAAACGAAGAATTTAAAATGTAGTTAATCAATTTTATGAGGTAAATCCAAGAAAATCTTGGAAATCTATGAATAAACTCAAAACTGATAATTTTGAAAAAATATAATTTAGAATATATTATTTATTTAAAAAGTAATTTACAAGTATATGATTATAAATTATTCATTATTGGATTATTATATCGAAAATGATTATTTCATAAAAAACAACGAAAAACTGAGAGCCAATGAAAAAAATCTCGTAAAATTCTGGTAAACAATCGAAAATCATTAAAAATCATTCGAAATCGTTGTCGAACAATTACTGATTTTCCGATTACTTTGAAAAATGAAAAAAAAATCGTAGTAAATTATAAGAAATCATCAAAATATAATATCACATTAAATTATATTATTTGTGTAATTTGAATATTGAAATGTATTAAATATATAAGGAATATATTATATTGACTCATAAAAAAAAAGTTCAAAAATATTTATTATTAGATTATTATAGTCAAAATTTATATTTTTAAAGAAAACAATGAAAAATTAATAGGCTACTACAAAAAATCTTATAAAATTTTGGTAAACAATCAAGAGTCATCAAAAATCATTGGAAATCATTGTCAAACAATTACTGATTTCCCTATTACTTTAAAAAATGGAGGAAAATTAGAGTGAGTTATTAGAAATCATCAAAATATAATGATACATTAAACTATGATATTCATATTATTATATCAGTAGATAAATATATTCAAAACTTATTCTTTTAAATAAAAAACTGGTTTATAAATCACATGTAACAAACTCAAAAGTTGGAGAAATACTCGTTTATTTATTCACAATGATTTATAAACTTTCGTAAATGTTATATAAGCAAAAGGATACAAAAATAGTTGATATTTTTTGCAGAAATAAAAAATTAGATGAAAAAAAAACATCCTTATCTGAAGAAATATGATTGTAAATGCAATTTTCAAAATTTATGAATATTTTCTACAATTTTCCACGTATTTTAAATTTCGTTGTTTCTTTCTTTTTCATTTCCTTTTTTGTTAATTTGTACATTTTAATAATTACTTATGATCATTCAATTTTACAACCGTAATTATCAATTCCAGTTATGTTATTGTTCTATAACGATGTATTTATAAATAATCAGTTTTTATTCTGAAATTCGATGAATTGGAGCCAACATCAATAATAAGTGGAAATACAATTTTTTTCCTAAAAATTACAATTTTCAATGTCTTATACATTATTAACTTAAACTATTTATAATTTTATAATGAGGGTAATTATCAATGTGAGTTTATTTATAAAAAACAAATCGATAAAAAATTATATCACGTCACGAAGAAATCTATCATAGACTATGAACTCAAAAAATTCATAACTTCCTGTAAGTTTTTTTTTAATTCTTTATCTAAAATCTTAACATTATTCCATTCAAAATCATAATTTTTTAAATTCTGTGTTCTATTGCAACTGAATAGTTTCCTGTTAATTTTCTTATGTGATTTTCATGTTCTTGAACTCCTTAATAAAATTTTTTTTTTATTTTAAGAAAATTATGTGTAAAAAGTTAATTTTCACAAATTGATTGTAAAGAGTACCTTGTAATATTTTTTTATGAGTTTAAAATTAAATAAACTTCCAGTTAATTATAATTAATTTTACTCTATCCTGAACTCTTCAAAAATTCTAGTAAATTAGAGGTGTTTGTATTTTTATTTATTTATTTATTTATTTATTTATTTTTTTTTTTAATTTATTTAAATTTTTTTTTCATAAAATTTATGCATCATTAAAAATTATTTATTTTTACGCGTAGCTATAAAATAATTTTTTTGTTTAATTTACTAATATTTTTTAATTGAATTGTCTTTTTTTCTTTTATTATCAATTAATTTCGAGTTTAGTAATTTTGATCAGAAACCTCTTGCCTTTCGAAAAAAAAAATTTCCAACTCCAATATTCCCTAATTATTGATATTGAATCCAACTGATAAAATTTCTGAATAATCATGTACTGAAACGTTGTAAACTTACAAAAATTGTAATGGCTTTTTGTTAATTAAAAACGAGGACTCAGAAATAAGTATTTCAAAAAAAAATCCTGGTAAATCGGTGGGCCACTACACATCCCTAACACACTTATATTACACATTATTTTCAAAAAAGTAACACAGATAATATTAATCCAAAATCAAGATTTCTTGTAAAAAGGTTATTACAAATAGCTGTAACTTAAAATTAAATTGAAAAAATTTCCATAAATGCAAAAATGTCAGTCGTCAAGGTTTTTCAACTCTTCCTCAGTTATTATGTAGCCGAGTTGCTGCAATTCCTTGATTACGATTGGCAGTTTTGCTAAGGCGACGAGCCATTTATGGTACGAAAATTCGTCACGAGAGCCCCCGTACTTTTTCGGTAAATTTCCCGGGGAAATGTGTTTGTGGAGGCTTTCCATGTCGTGTCCGTGGAAATAGATTTTGGATTTCATTCTCGAGTCGATGAGAGGTTTGAAAACTGCAAAAATAGCGTCGAATACCCACGATTGGTTGACGATATGAATGGCGTAAGTTTTCATAGGAAACGCGTAGACCATTAGTGCTAGGACCATGTTTGCAATCTGGAACATTTTTTGAATAACACTTAAGACTTAAAACTTAAGACATACGACTTAACACTTAAGACGTAACACTTAAGGCTTAAGACTTAACACTTGACACTTAACACTTAAGACTTAAGACATAACTCCTATAACTTATCACTTAAGGCTTGCGACTTAACACTTAAGACTTAACATTTGAGGCTTAGACTTAAGACTTAAGACTTAAGATTCATAACTTAATACTTAAGACTTAAGGCTCAACACTTGAGACTTAAGTGTTATGTTAAGTTAGATTAAGTATTAGGTTAATTTAACTTATATAACTTTATTAATTTAGGTTAAGTATACCTGAACACTTAAATTTAATTTAATTTTTATCTTTAATAAAAATTTCCATACGCGTTTTTATAAAAACTAATTATACTTCAAACTTGAAAATGTCAGTGAAATAACCAAACTTTCATCAGCCATAAAGATTAATTTAATAAAATTTGAATCTGCTTCTCTTCTAACACTTTATAAATTACAAAAATGAAAATAATAAATAATATTCCAACCATACACATATTTATATCAATAATGTAAAACATGCAACAAAATGTCGTGTAAAAATTGAGCATTTCTATTTAATTTGCACAGAAACAAAAAAACTTTGAGTGATAAAACCAGGATTTAGTCGGACATTGATATAAATCGTAATTCCCCCAAAAATGTGAGTGAATATATTCAGCACCGAGTCAAGAATTTAAGTTAAATATAGGTGAAAAAATCCATATTAATCACACTTGAGAGCTCTGAACAGTCTGAACTGACGCGAATAGCGACTGCGTGACTCGCTCGCGAGTACCTACAATTTTGTAATTACATTCACTGCCGTAAAAGCCTCGAAATATATTGCGATGTCATTCTGCATCAACAACGTAATTTAGGCCTTTCGAAATACTCGTTTGGCTAGACTTCGTCATTCAAAATGTACGCTTCGACTCGTGTCATCCAGGACCATAAAAGTTGAAACGGTTTTTTATTGCAATTAGTTGCTCGTAATTTCAAGGTCTTTCAAAGTTCAAGTTGTATATATACTAAAAATAATGAAAAACTGAAATCACCAAACTTCAAATCAATCAAAAATAAATAACTTAAAATGGAATTAAAAAATTCAATCATCAAAAACCAAAAGTACCCTTTAAAAAATCTAAACCTCCCAAAAAAAGAACATAGAAATGTGCAACTTTAAAATCCTTATTACAAAATCCAAAAGAAATATATTTTAGCAAAAAACAGTAGTTGAATTTTTTTTTACTACTCCTTTAATGAGAATTGTTCTGAAAACTCAATGTACTTACACGTGGTGTAATGGCCCAAGCATGTGACATGTTGATACCTTGGAGATCGAAAACGACAACTCCACCAAGTATTTGAGCCCTCGTTTCGAGCGTGCCCAGTTCGAGAATAATGACGATGGCTTTGAAAATGTCTTCGACAGAGTATTTTCTGGGGTCCCAATTACCTATCCTGAATATAATGAGCCTCCTGCCACATTGAGTGCGATATGAGGGCACAATTACGACGTCGTCGTCGCCAATATGACGCAGCTTCATGGGATGTACATTTTGGTGCACGTTGGGGTTTTCTTCTTTAAAATTGTAATAGTTCAAAAGCTGAAAATCCGTTGGACCAGTAGTTATTTAACTTGAATGTGTAAGTTATGTAGATTATGTTACTTTTGATTTTTACTTATCATGTGAAAAGTCGATCTTATTTTAAGATGCGACAGTATAAAGGCATGACTTGAAATTCACGTATCTTAAATTTAGATCATGCTTAAATTAAGATATGTCTTGAATCAAGAGTGATTTCAGTCAATCTTATTTTAAGATGCAATCAAATTGAAGAAAGACTTGAAATTCAAGTGGTATCTTGAAATTCATCAATGTTGAATTTTTTTTCAAGGAAGCAAGTCTTGAATCAAGATGATATGTCTTAAATCAAGAATGATTTCAGCCTATCTTATTTTCAGATGCAATTAAATTAAGACATCAACTGCAATTTACGTAGGTATCTTTTTCAGTCATTCTTATTTTAAGATGCAACAAAATTAAGGCATGATTTGAAATTCACGTATCTTAAATTTAGTATTCATGCTTCAATGAAGATATGTCTTGAATCAAAAGGGATTTCAGTCAATCTTATATTAAGATGCAATCAAATTGAAGCAAGACTTGAAATTCAAATGGTATCTTGAATTCAGTTCATGTTGAATTTTTTTTTTTAAACAAGCAAGTCTTGAATCAAGATGATTTGTCTTAAAACAAGAATGATTTCAGTCGATCTTATTTTAAGGTGCAATGAAATTAAGACATGACTTGAAATTCACGTATCTTAAATTTCATCCATGCTTAAATCAAGATGATATGTCTTGAATCAATAATGATTTCAGTCAATCTTATTTTAAGATACAATAAAATAAAGCAAGACTTGAGATTCGTATAATATGTTGAAATTAGTCGATTTAAAATTTTTTTTAAGCAAGCAAGTCTTAAATCAATATGATATATGATATATTTGAATCAATAATGATTTCAGTCAATCTTATTTCAAGATACTATGAAATCAAAGCAAGACTTGAAATTCAAATAGCATCTTGAATTCAATGTTAAATTTTCTATTAAAGCAAGCAATTTGAAATTAAGATGATATGTCTTGAATCAGGAATAATGTCAGTCAATCTTATTTTAAGATGCAACGAAATTAAAGAATGACTTGAAATTTACGTATCTTGAATTTAATACATGCTTAAATCGAGATATGTCTTGAATAAGAGTGATTTTAGTCAATCTTGTTCTAAGATGCAATCTAATCGAAGCAAGACTTGAAATTCAAATAGTATCTTGAATTCAGTTCATGTTGAATTTTTTTTTTAAGCAAGCAAGTCTTGTATCAAGAATGATTTCAGTCAATCTTATTTTATGATGCGATGAAATTAAGATATGACTTAAAATTCACGTTTCTTTTTCAGTCAATATTATTTTAAGATGCAACAAAATTTAGACATAATTTGAAATTTACGTATCTTAAATTTAATACATGCATAAATCAAGATAAGTCTTAAATCGAGAATGATTTCAGCCAATCTTATTTTAAGATGCAATCAAATTGAAGCAAGGCTTGAAATTCAAATAGTATCTTGAATTCAGTTCTTGTTGAATTTTTTTTTTTGCAAGCAAGTCTTAAATCGAGATATGTCTTAAATCGAGAATAATATCAGGCATTCTTTTTTTAAGGTACAACAAAATGAAATCATAACTTGAATTTCACGTATCTTAAATTTAGTTCATGCTTTAAACAAGATATGTCTTAAATCAAAAATTATTCAAGTCAATCTTATATTAAGATGCAATGAAATTAAAGCAAGACTTAAATTCTAATAGTATCTCGAATTCAGTTCATGTTGAATTTTTTTTTAAGCAAGCCAGTCTTGAATCAAGATAATATGTTTTGAATTAAGAATTATTCCAGTCAGTCTTATTTTAAGATACAATAAAATTAAAGTAAGACTTTAAATTCAAATGATATCTTGAATTCAGTCTATGTAAAATTTTTTTTAAAGAAGCAAGTCTTGAATCAAGATTATTTATATGTCTTAAATCAATATTGATTTCAGTCAATCTTATTTTAAGATGCAATAAAATAAAGCAAGACTGAAAATTCAAATAGTATCTTGAATTCAGTGCATGTTGAATTTTCTGTTAAAGCTAGCAAATCTTAAATTAAGATGTGTCTTGAATCGATAATGATTTCTGTCAGTCTTATTTTAAGATGCAACAAAGTTAAAGCATGACTTGAAATTCACGTTTCTTAAATTAAGTCCATGCTTAAATCGAGGTAATTTGTCTTGAATCAAGAATTTTTAAGTTATTATTGTAAGATGCAAATAAATTTAAGTAAGACTGAAAATTCAAATACTATCTTGTTTATACTCCATGTTAAATTTTTTTTCAAGCAAACAAGTCTTAAATCAAGATTATATGTCTTAAATTAAAAATGAATTTATCAAGACTCGAAATTCAAATAGTATCTTGAATTTTATGCTGTTAAATTTTTGTTCAAGGAAGCGAGTCTTAAATGAAGATGATATGTCTTGAATCGAAAATAATTCCAGTAGTTCTTAATTTCAGATGTTACAAAATCAAGGCATGACTTGAAATTCAAATATTATCTTTATTTTTGTTCATGTTTCGTTTTTTTGTATATTAATTAAGTCATAAAAGATGAGGATATGCCTTGAACCAGGAAATATTTCCTCAGATTATGATCAATTTTCGTAAATTAAGACTAGAAAGAAATAATTCTCCTTCATTTTTCAATTTATCCCTGTCTACACAGAATTTAAGTACCTCATGAAATTTTTTGCCAAAATAAAAAAGTAAAATTTATCTTGTGCAAAATTCATCAATCGAAACTCAAGACGAGAAATTCGATGTAACGAGGAACATTCCCTTCATCCTAAGTGACCTCGTTCACTTGGCGACGACATTTTCCAATATTGCGCATTAATAACCTCCTCGAACAGACAATTTCACCGGGACAATTTTCCGAGTTTTCTATTTTCCGGCAAATTAAGCACACTGAAGTGTCTCGTTATACAGCGGAAATGGATCGATGAAAATCGATGCGCGCCAAAGTAATTAATTTCGGGACTCTCTGTAGTTCCATCTACGTAGCTGATTATTGCAAGTGCGAGAAAATTACCGAGAGGATGCGAGAATTGCGACTTACTAATCGATATGCACGGCAAACGTTGAAACTCCGGGCGCGAAGAAATTTTATGAGATGGTCGTCGTCCATACGATGGGGCAGGCATTCTCCCTGTTCTGAAAAAAAATTGGCTTTCTTTCTAAAAGAATTTTCGCTGTTATTTTTATGATTAATTACTGTAATGTCCAAAACATGTCTAATAAATATTATAAAAGCGAATAAAAAAAAATAAATAAATAAATAAAAAACTCACGAGTTGTAGTTATTGGAAATTGTCGTAATTTTTAACAGTTTATCAAATTTGTGGAAATTTTCTGGAACTCCAAATTTTAATTCAATTTTTACAATTATATAACATTTTTATACGAGGATCAATTTTTGATTTCCAAAAACTTCAAAACATCAATTATTACATTCTAGTTTAAATTTGTGTAGAAAAAATTTAAAAAAACAGCATCAGTATATCATTCAAACTTGATGTTCGTTATTTAGTTTATTCATTTTTTTCTCGAAACAATAGGTTCGTTCTGGTTTCAATGATGAATGGAAAATCGATATGGCGAAACGAAAACAAGGGAAGAATATTAGAACTACGAACTGAATGGGGATGGAAAGGCGATGATTGAAGTTCTTGTATGCAACATGGATACGATGAAATTGGATCTGTAGAAGAATTTCAGCATTTTATTAAAATAAAATGGGATTCTTTGTTTCGACGAATGGTACATTATTATTTTTTACAGTGGGTGAGCATGTTTTTGATAAAGGAGAGTAATTTGACACTGAATAATGAAATGTTTCAGTTTCTTTATATTGAAAATTGCAAGGAATATTTATTATTAAGTCTTCTGTAATATTGCAATTTTTTTGAAATATCTAAAGAGATGAAAAATTTATTTGAAATTGGATAAAATTACAAGTAAGAAATTTTCTAGTTCGTAATTATGGGATTGATGAATTTGTTGTCTGCAGTTTTTATCTTGAAAGTAAATTTATAGTTTCTACAGTAAAAGTTTTTTATTTTGTGATTGTGCAAAAAAATTGAACATTAATTTATTGTGACTTTTAATATTCGAAGTTCGGATTTGGATTATAATTTTGTCATAATTTTGGGATGAATTTTTTTCAATTCTGAAAATTAATTGAAAATACCCTTGCGGAAGCTGAAAAACCGCTGAGAACCGTAATACGGTTTTCAGCGGTTTTCGGTGGTTTTGGTCGAAAACCGCTGCAAAAACTCACTTTATTTTGCACAAAAAAGACCCAGGTGATGCCAAGAAATGCTTTTCCTACCAATCTGTTACAGCGAATATCATAGAAATGCATATAATAAAGAAAATGAAGTTTTCAACTTCAATAAAATATGTATATTATGTTGTGATATATAATTCTTGTATAAATATATAATGCAAACATTAAAATTTTTTAATTAATTGTTACTATATAAAATGGAATATATGAAACATATTATATTAATACAATATATTTATATCATGATTCATATATTATACAGAGTGTACAAAAATCCCCGTGCCAAAAAGAAATCCAATATTCCTTTTTGAATTTTGGGTCAAAAAGTTCTTAAACACTTTTTACAAAATTCAAATTCGAAAAAGTAAATCAAGACTGAAATTGAAACTGATGAATTGAAACTTGTAAAATGTGGCTAGAGGCCACATTTTACCATAGGATCAACATCTTCTCGTAAAATGTGGCCTTTGGCCACATTTATCTTGAAAGTAAATTTACAGTTTATACAGTATAAATAATTTTTTTAGTGATTGTGCAAAAAAATGACACTATAATTTATTGTTACTTTTAATATTAAAATTGAGATGTAAAAATAATGTGTTTAGAATTTCGAAATGTATTTCTTTTCATTAAACAAATTATGAAATTTGTTTATTCAAAAATTAAGAATTTTTGCGATAACGTTATATCGAAAATGTCGAATTTTTCAGAAGTTTGACTCTTTTAGCAAATAAAAGTTTCAGTTTTTTTTTTTTTTTTTGTTGAAAGTTGCAATAATTATTTATTTAGTTTTCTGTAATAACAATAATTTTTTTTAAATAACATCTACAGTGATCACGAAATTGATTCAAAGTTCAATAATATTTTTCATTAAAATTATTTATGGAATGGATGAATTTTGTAACTTGCAATTTTTATCTTGAAAGTAAATTTACAGTTTCTACAACAGTTAAAGGTTTTTTCATAGTGATTGTGCAAAAAATGACATTAAAAAATTCAAATGTAAAAGGAATTGTTTCTGAATTTCGGAATGATCTTTATTTTTACAATTTTCGCTTGAAAGTATATTTACAGTTTTTACAGTAAAAATCACTCTTCATATCAAAAATTCAGATGTAGGAATAATTTATTTACACTTTCGTAATATATTTCTTTGAATTAAACAATTTATGAAATATTTTTAATCAAAAATTCATGACTCTATTTGCAATCCAAGTTTGTCGGAAGAAAATATTCCCCACGATCCGTATACTTGGTAATTTTCCATTCTCGTTTAATTAATACAAAATGAGATCATAAATTCGTTCATCGAGCAGAGTGCGCTCATTACCAAGCGTTTCAATTAGTTTCTTCCTAATCAATTATATTCCAATTTATTCACCACGTTTTCATAAAGCAAATTATCTCTATTCGCAAATCAAACTGTTCAATTGAAAGTTTACTTTACTCGAATCGATATCACATTCACGACTTGATGAACAAATCCTATTTAATAGTCCATAGAAATTTTCAAATTAATTTTCCATGCAGCTTGAAAAAAATTATTTAATGTTGCAAGCAACGAGTTTTCAGTAAAAAAATATGCAAAACAGATGTTTTGTGAATTGGTTACGCTGGAGAATTTATACTTGAAACAGCTTCTTGACCTTCAGTGGGCCACGTTTCTTGCTTGTCTTTTAGCGTTTTCGATTGACTCGATCCGGAGCAGATTTCCCGTAAGTTGAAAAAGGAGAGCAATACTCCGATCCGACATATGCCGGCGACTCTGCCTCTCTCTTTTCAACCAATGCGAAAAGCGTAAAAAACGGATCACGAAAGTGCTCTGTCTCGAGAGACGGAGCAATTTCTCAATTCGTTTGCTACGCCTTTCGCGTTGGTTGAAAAGAGAGAAGTAGCGTCGACAACCTTTGTCGGATCGATTTCAGAGTATTGCTCTCTTCTTTCAACTCATAGGAAATCTGCTGTGGATCGAGTCAATCGAAAACGCTATTTATGTATTGTAAAAGTCTGGTAAGATCGAGTTTTGTGAATATATGGAAATAGATAAAAGGCTTTGGAATCTACTTTGAAATGGGATGATAATAAATAGGGGCTTGGTCTTTGTATTAATCATGTATGCCTAATTACTGGATGTTATCATTTTTGAAAATTTTGCATGATAATCATTATCGTTCATTACGATGGAGAATGTAGATAAGTATTGATGATCATTTTGATGTTGTTATTATTATATTTTTTTCAAATTAGTGTTATTTAAAATAATATCAATTCAAATTTATATTTTCAATAACATTATTTTGAATTTCACTCCTTGAATTTCAGAATTTCAAATGAATTCCGATTTATAAAATGATATCAATCACAAAAAAAGTTCATGATGATTTTCATGACGATTGTTTCACAGAAAATTCGCCTTTCAATTCATTTTATTTCCAATTGATTCTTTTCAAAAGCTTGAGTTTCGAAAAAATAACTTGCAACGAAAACATTCTATTGAAAAATCACCATATATCATTTCCCGCAGTTCATGGAGTGTCTGACACTTGACTTCTTCAGTTTCCCCGATTTCCCACTTGGCGTACTCCTTCACGTCCGGTGGAAGTTCGTCCAGGTCAAGTGTTGGCACGTCATCAGTAGATTCGCCAGATTTCGGCTCCGGCATCTTGCTGCTGTATTCCGTGAAATTACTGTTTAGCCGATCCGCCACACTGTCGGTTTCACCCCTTTCGTACTTTCCACCGTTCCCAATCCTTCCATCCCCGTTCGAGTTTATCTCGCTCCCGGAAGTCGCCGACTTTCCCTTCTTTTCAAGATTAACCCCGGATTTTCCGTCTTCTTCCTTGTGAAGATTCGACTGCGAAATCAAGAAAAATACAAGTTAATTAAGATAATGAATTAAGAAATTAATAATAATTGAAATGGAGAAATTGAGATAGTGGAATAAAGATAAATGCAGATTAATTGAGATGACGAATTTCAGAAATTGATAAAACTAATAAAGAAACAAATAAATAAATAAGATGATGAATTAAGATAATGAATAAAAGAAATAAAAAGAATGGAATTGAGATAAATGAAAATTAATGAAGATAATCAATTTAAGAAATCAAGATAATAAATATCGAAATTAATATAAAATAAATAAGAAAAATAAGTTTATGAATTGAGATAATGAATTACGGAAATAAAATAATGAAATGAAGATAAATACAAATTTATTTATATAACGAATTTAAGAAACGAAAAGGTAATAAATAAGAAATAATAATAATCGAATACATAAATCATTAAATGAGATAATGAATGAAAATAATGCATTAAAGAAATCAAGATAATGAAATTAAAATAAATGCAAATAAGTGAAGATAATGAGTTTAAGAAATTAAGATAACAAAGAAATCATTATAATTTCATGTGATTTCGTAGGATTATACTGATAAATATAAAGTGAGAAGATTAAAACACAAAAGATCGATAAGCAAATCACAGATCATTCGATAATAACATCATTGATGATTGTCAAATCAAAATAAATCGCATCTGCAGTTCATTGAACAAAAATATGATAGAAAACGAGAAACTTTAATTGCTGAAATAATCCGAATCGTGAGATAAAAATGCAATAACGTAAATGCATTGGAGATTTTTAGATTTATATAATACGTCATGTATATATTTTGTAAAAATAGACTTATAATTTGTGTGCTATTGATGATGTATTGAGAATGATGAATTGACACTGAAAAATTCAGGAAAATTTTTTCAATTGTTGCTGCCAAAAAAAGTTTCGCAATAAATTAAAACAATAATTTATTGTAATTTTTTTGCAATTTCGCGATGAGAAAAATTTTCTTACGTATTTTTACTTTTTTAATATCTTCAAAGTTGAACAAATCTTATTAAAAATAAAAATGAAAAAATGTATAACCTACAAAATTCATGTAAATATTTTGGAACAAAAAAATTGTGACAAAAAAAATTGTATTTAAAAAAATTTACACTTCCAAATAATCATTAATTACTTTTACTAAAAATGTGTGAATATTTTATTTCATAATCATCATGACACTATTATTATGTACCCTTGTAGACATGTTTACGTAAAGTTTACATGCTGGTGCGTCCGCAAGTGGATGTTTACGTAAAGTTTACATGCTGGTGCGTCCGCAAGTGGATGTAAACTTTACGTAAACAGTTTACGTACACCGTTTACATACACTGTTTAGCTGATGTTTCCTAAAGTTTACGTAAACCCTTTACATGTACTGTTTACCTGATGTATAATTCAAGTTAACGTGAACAGTTTACGTAAACAGTTTACATATACTGTTTACCAGATGTTTACAATGGATTAACGTAAACAATTTCCGTAACTATTTACGTAAACTGTTTATGTAAACTGTCTACGTAAACTTAGTGTAAACATCAGGTAAACAGTGTATGTAAACTTGCAGACGCACTGGCATCTGAACTTTACGTAAACATGTTTACGTAAACTGTTTACATGATGTGAGCACTGCGTTTACGTAAACATGTCTACAAGGGGTACTTCTAGAGAACTGCAATAATTTATACTTATTTATAACATACAGCACACATAAAATACACCTCAAAAACATGAATCTCAGAAATAAGTACACATTGCAGTAATCACCTTTCCATTGTCTTCGTTCATAATAATTTCAGACATTCTGGAACCCATGCAGTCACTATTGTTTTTCTAATAATCACCTTCAAACTCCAAGTCATACAATCTTCCACTACCATAAAAATCCAAACATTTCCCGAATTTTTACTTCACCCTAATTTCATCAGTAAATTTTCCTTTTCTTTGGAACAAAATTCACGAAAATTGCAGATAAATCGTGGCCTTGAAAAACAATTTTCACTATAGACTCGCAAGTTGATTAGCTAAATCGATAACTATTTTTCTGCTGCACGCTTATGTGCTTTTTGACCACTCACTGCCCATTCACTGATAATTTTTCAACAACTTTGGCTCAAGGTTCGCGTTGCCGAGCGCAAATGATAGCACGACGCGTGACTTTCCGGTTCTCGCGTCGCAGAAAATGAAGTCTAAACAAAGCTAATAATTCAAGTTATGATTAACGATTGTTTCCGCCATTCGCAACACTTTTTTACGGCTAACTTTTTCGTGATCTCGACTAAATTATTATTTTTTGTCAAGAAGGACGAAAAAGATGACTTCAGGGTCATTTTATCGTGAATTATTATAATTTTTCTTATCTTTTTCAACTGCGATGTGTTGAGTTTTTGTGAATTTTTCTGTTTTGTTGGTGAAGTTTTGTTTTAGAGAATGGAAATTATGTACTTTAGTTTAATTAGTGTTTAATTATTGAATTCTTAATTAGTAATAATAAGTTTAATTTTGTTTATTTAGTGAATTGAATAGAGATTGTAAATTTTTCTATTTTTTTGATGAGGTTTTATTTTGGAAAATGGAAATTTTGTACTTCAGTTTTTTGGGAAAACTTTTTTCGAATTTTTTTGAGTACTGTTTTTTAAGCAACCAAAATTTTTTCTTCGAGAACAATGGTTTTTTGAAGTCCAAATGTTTTTTAACAGATTATACTTCAAATTTTATTCTACTATAATTTCAATTTAATTTTAATTATAAATACAAATGTGAACGTTTAGTAAATTTAACCTTATATTCGAATTTTTAATGTGTTCAATAATGAACATGTTTTTTAGATTCATATTAGAAAAAAATTTAATCTTGTGAAAAAAATCAAAAATTTTTTATGTTATTAAAAATAATAAAATTTTTTGTTGTAAATTTTTCTATTTTGCTAATAAGGTTTTATTTTATAGAATGAAAATTTTGTATTGCATTTTTTGGAAAAAATTTCTTGAAAGCATGATTTTTGTGGAACAATCGAAAATTTTTTATATTAGAATGATTGCTTGAGTATTATTTTTTAGCAGCTAAAATTTTTTTGTTTTGAGAACAATGGTTTTTTTAAGTTGAAATGTTATTTAACAGATATATTATACCTTAAATTTATTTCTATGATAATTTCAATATAATTTTAATAAGAAATACAAATTTAAGATAATATTTGAATTTTAAGTGTATTCAATGATGAAAATTTTTTTTAGATTCGTTAAAAAAACTTTTTTATTGATAAGAAAAATCAAAAATTTTGCAATTCGAAAGTTATTATATTGTGGGCTTTTCCTAAGTTTTCTTCATTAAAAACAATTTGTTTATTATAAATATAAATCAACGATATTCAAAAGACATAAAGTCGATTTCACTAAATTATTCTAATTTTTTATAAACGATAACTTTATACTGAACATGAAGTTTTATTTATTTATTTTTGTATACTTCAAAATATGATCAGGATTTTAAAAAATTTGATGAAAAAAAAAACACATTTTTAAAATAATCAAAAATTTCAGAAATTTTATAGGCTGCACAATTTTCAAGTTTTCTTTATGATTGTAAAATTTTCCATTTTATAGGTAAGATTTTCTTTTAGGGAATGAAAATTCCGTACTTCATTTTTTGGAAAAGCTTTCTTAAAATCGTGATTTTTGTGTAATAATCGAAAATTTTTTAACCTCGAATTTCATATTTAAATAATTGAGTATTATTTTTTAAAAGCCAAAAATTTTTCTTTGGGAACAATGATTTTTTTAAGTTGAAATTTTATTTAACAGAATAATTTTTCTACTATAATTTCAATTGAATAATAATTTTATTTTTATATTTGAATTTGTAGTGCGTTCAATGATAAAATTTTTTTTCAGTTGGAAAAAAAATTTACTATCGTGAAGAAAAGTCAAAAATTTTGTAACTTGAAAGTTTTCATACTGTGTGATTTTTTTTTCTAAGAATATTTTGTTTATTACAAATATTAATCAACGACCTTCAAAATTCGTAAATTCAATTTCACCTCATTAATCTAATTTTTTTAACAATAACTTTGTACTAAACATGAAGTTTTATTCATATTTGTATAGTTCAAAATATGATCATAGATTCAAAAAAATTGGATGAAAAGAAAAATCAGAAAACACGTATTCTTGAAACTTTATGTGTTACACAATTTTTTTTTCAAAAGTAAATCCCCAAAAACGAAATAAAAAAAAACTTCTATTGTTAAACCATTTTTGTTAGAATTTTGTAATTTGAAAAAAATTTTATATTTATAAATCCAAAGTGCTATTTTTAATTTATTTCTAAAGCAGAAGAATTCAAGAAAAAAAGCTTATTTATTGCAAAAATTTTTCATTTCTCTACAAAATACACAATTTCAAGGAAGATTTTCAAAAAAATCAAGTTCGGAATTCTTCTCCACTACAATAAAACTTTTCTCACAAAATAAAAAAAAAATCATAAAAATCTGTCATTTACAAATTATACAGAAAAATTACAAACTTTTGACGACAAAAAACTGAAATAAAACCAAAAATAAAAAAAACACGTATCTCCTCAATTTCAAAGTAAATACTATAGAAAATTGTCCACCCAAAAAAATTCACGTTCTCAAACAAAACTTTTCCAATTTTCCGAACTTTGAAACAAAGAAAATTAAAAAAAAACCTTTCAGTTCTCTTTTCCGGCACCCGTCAAATAATGTACTATTATCACACTTGTCAAGGAATAAACTGCTTAACGTTTTTTTGCAGTGAAACTCGCGTCTCTGGATCGTGTCTGATTATCATATCGAATGTGATTAATTATGGAAAAAAGCGGGAAATCTCGAATGAAGCGGTTGTTTGGGCTCGGCTTTTTCAGCGAGGCGCGTTGTTCGCGAGTTGAACAATTACGAGCGACAGTCAGTAATGCAACTGAATCCGAGAAGCATGCACCTCGACCGTAAAACGCCGGCTGCGAAATCGCAGTGTTCCCTCTTACTACGATTACGAGACCTTGCGAGCCAACGCAGCCGCTCACGTTAAACTAATACGGTTTAAGTTTATGGGCATGGTTAATTATTACTCGCTCCGGGCGCATGCAATGTTGTGGAGCCAACTTTTTATTGGCGGTAACGAGTATCTAGGGAAATTTTCGCGGTAATGGGTTTGTCTTCAAAGGATGTTAAAAAGTCCATCTTATTTTAAGCTGCGACAAAAAAGAGGGACGACTTGGAATTTGTTATTGTTTTAAATAGAGTTCACGTCGAAATTTATTTTCACGGAAGTGAATCTTGCAAAAGGAATGATTTTCTGGAGTTATTGTAAAGCGTCTTAATTTAAGACTTGATGTTTAAATTTAAGGTAACACGTGAATTTTGAAGTCGTGTCTTGATTTTAATGCATCTCAAGATGAGATTTAATTTTTAGAGCTGAGAAGGCAGCATTCTGAGGATTTGAAACTATGACTTTTACTTTAAGAAGTCCATCTTATTTTAAGATACAACTAAATAAAGACACGATTTGGAATTCGCTATTGTTTTAGATTGAGTTCGTGTTGAAATTTATTTTCAAGGAAGCGAATCTTGCAAAAAGAGTGATAAACTTGAATTATGAAAAAACGTCTTAATTTAAGACTTCATCTTAAGATTTGAGGTGATTTATAAATTTCAAATAGTGTCTTGAATTCGTTGCATCTTAAAATAAAATTGATTTTTAAAGTACAGAAAGGAGAATTTTAAGGATATGTTCAAGTTCGATTTACACTTTAAGAAGTTCATCTTATTTTAAGATGTGACTAAATAAAGGCACGACTTGGAATTTGACTATTATCTTGAATTGAGTTCATGTTCAAATTTATTTTCAAAGATGCAATTCTTGAAAACAGAATGATTACCTTTAGTTATCATGAAGTGTCTTAATTTAAGACTTGCTGTTTGAATTTAAGGTAATTTATGAATTTCAAGTACTGTCTTGATTTTGTTGCATCTAAAAATAAGATTCAATTTTAAGAGTGGAGAAAAGTGAAAAAAGCAGCATTTTTAAGATGTTTAAGTATGACTTTCACTTTCCGAAGTCCATCTTATCTTAAGATGCGACAAAATTAAGGCATGACTTGGAAATAAATATATCATCTTTAATTGAGCTCGTGTTGAAATTTATTTTCAAAGAAGCAAATCTTGCAAAAAGAGTGATAACCTTGAAATATGAAAAAACGTCTTAATTTAAGACTTCATTTTAAGATTTGAGGTAATTTATAAATTTCAAATAGTGTCATGATTTTGTTGCATCTTAAAATAGTATTTAATTTTTTAAGTACAGAAAGGAGAATTTTAAGGATATATTCAAGTTTGATTTACACTGAAAGAAGTTCATCCTATTTTAAGATGCGACTAAATAAAAGCACGACTTGGAATTGGACTGTTATCTTAAATTGAGTTCATGTTCAAATTTGTTTTCAAAGATGCAATTCTTGAAAAAAGAATGATTGCCTTAAGTTATTATGAAGTGTCTTAATTTAAGACTTGCTGTTTGAATTTAAGATAATTTATGAATTTCATGTAATGTCTTGATTGTGTTTCATCTTAAAATAAGTTTCAATTTTTAGAGTAGAGAAAAGTGAAAAAAAGAGCATTTTGAGGATATTTAAGCATGACTTACACGTTAAGAAGTCCATCTTATTTTAAGATGCGCCAGAATAAAGACATGACTTGGAATTTCAAAATCATCTTCAATTGAATTTAATTCATACTTATTTCCAAGCAAGCAAACATTGAAAAAAGAATGATTTTCTCAAGTTATTCTTAAGCGTCTTAATCTAAGACTTGCGCGGTTTGAATATAAGGTAATTGATGAATTTCAAGTAATGTCTTGATTTTGTTGCATCTTCAAACAAAATTTGATTTTCAAAGTGGAGAAAGGAGCATTTCGAGAATATTTAGGTGTGCCTTTCACTTTGAGAAGTCCATCTTATTTTCAGATGTGACTAAATAAAGGGACGACTTCAAATTATACTAGTATCTTGAATTGAGTTCATGTCGAAAATTTATTTTCAGGAAGCAAATCTTGAAGAAAGAATGAGTTCCTTAAGTTATTATGGAGTGTCTTAATTTAATAGATGCCTTTATAATATAAGGTAATTTATGAATTTCAAGTAGTATCTTCATTTTGCTGCATCTAAACGTTAGAATCAATTGTTAGAGTAGAGGAAAATAAAAAAAGAGCATTTCGAGTATATTCAAGTCTGACTTTCACTTAAAGAAGTCCATCCTTTTTTAAGATGCAACTAAATAAAGGCCTGACTCAAAATTATACTAGTATCTTCAATTGAGTTCATATTAAAATTTAATTTAAAGGGAGCAGATCTTGGAAAAAAATGATCTTTTTCAGTTATTATAAAGCATCTTAATTTAAGACTTGATGTTAGAATATAAGGTAATTTATGTATTTTAAGTACTGTCTTGATTTTCTTGCATCATGAAATAAGGTTTAATTTTTAGAGTGGAGAAATGAGCATTTTGAGGATATTTGAGAATAACTTACGCTTTAAAATGTCAGTCTTATTTTAAGGTGCGACTAAATAAAGGGACGACTTTGAATTATACAAGTATCTTCGACTAAGTTCATGTTAAAATTTATTTTCAGGAAGCAAATCTTGAAGGAAGAATGAGTTCCTTGAGTTGTATTAGAGGGTCTTAATTTAAGACTTGCCGTTTGAATTTAGAGTAATACATGAATTTTAAGAAGTGTCTTGATTTAATTGCATCTTAAAATAAGAAACAATTTTCAGAGTGGAAAAAGTGAAAGAAGAAGCATTTTGAGGATATTCAAGTATGACTTACGCTTGAAGAAGTCCATCTTATTTTAAGATGCAACATAATAAAGGCATGGCTTGAAATTTGAATATTATTTTTAATTTAGTTGACCTTAAAATTTATTTTCAAGCAAGCGAATATTAAAAAAAAAAAAGAATAATTTCCTTTAGTTATTATGTAGCATCTTAATTTAAGACTTGGTGTTTGAATTGATGGTAACTTATTAATTTCAAGTAGTGTTTTGATTTTGTTTCATCCTAAAAGAAGATTTAATTTCTAGAGTAGAAAATAGAACATATTGAGAATGTTCAAGTATGAATTTCACTCTAAAAAGTCCATCTTATTTTAAGATGCGACAGAATCAAGGCATAACTTGGAATCTTACTAGTATCTTAAATTGGGTTCATGTTAAAATTCATTTTTAAGCAAGCAGATTTTGAAGAAAGAATGACGTCCTCAAGTTATTATAAAATGTCTTGATTTCAGACTTGCCGTTTAAATTTCAAGTAATATATGAATTTCAAGTAGTATCTTGATTTTGTTGCATCTTAACGTAAGATTTAATTTTTAGAACGGAGAAAAGTGAAAAAAGAAGCATTTTGAGAATGTTTGCGTATGACTTTTACTTTAAGAAGTCCATCTTATTTCAAGATGCCACAAAATAAGTGCATAATTTGGAATTTTACTATTGTCTTATAATTGAGTTCATGTTCAAATTTATTTTCAAGGAAGCAAATCTTGCAAAAAGAATGATTTCTTCATGTTATTATGAAGCGTCTTTATTTAAGACTTGTCGTTTGAATTTGAAGTATTACACGAATTTTAAGTAGTGTCTTTATTTTATTGCATCTTAAAATAAGATTTTTAGAGTGGAAAAAGTGAAGAAAGGAGCATTTTGAGGATATTTAAGTATGACATATACTTTAAAAAATCCATCTTATTTTAAGATGCGACAATACAAATGCAAGTCTTGGAATTATACCAGTATCTTAAATTGAGTTCACGTTCAAATTTATTTCCAATTCTCGGAACTTGAATGATTTCCTTGAATTATGAAAAATCGTCTTCATTTAAGACTTGATGTTTGAATTAAAGTTATTATATAAGAATTTCAAGACATGTCTTGATTTTGTTGCATCTTAAAGTAAGATTTAATTTTTAGAGAGGAGGAAAGTGAAAAAAGAAGCAATTTTAAGATATGCAAGTATGACTTACACCTGAAGAACTCCATCTTATTTTAAGATGTGACAAAAAAAGGCACGACTTGGAATTTCAAAATCATCTTCGATTGAGTTCATTCACAAATTTATTTTAAGCAAGTCAATCTTGAAACAAACATGATTACCTTGAATTATGAAAAATCGTCTTAATTTAAGACTCGATGTTTGAATTAAAGTTATTATATATGAATTTCAAGACGTGTCTTGATTTTTATGCATCTTAAAGTAAGATTCAATTTTTACAGTATCGAAAAGTGAAAAATAAGCATTCTGAGGATATTCAAGTATGACTTACACTTGAAGAAATCCATCTCATTTTAAGATACCGCAGAATAAAGTCACAACTTAAAATTTTACTATTATCTTCAATAGAGAACTTAACAAAAAAATTCTGTTACACACGTCTGTTAAATAACTGACAAAAATTGACACATATTTTTTCATTTATCAATTAATTAAGAACTGCTGGAGATACAAAGGTTTCAAAAATCTAAAGTGGGGGGGTATGACGTCAAAAATATTTGCAACATTTAAAATGTTTCGTAATTTTTCAAAATGGCAAAACTCCAAGACGCTTTTTCCCACACTGCCATATACAGTTTTCCACTTATACCATTTTTGTGGCCCACTTGATTTATTGAAATGAAACGAAAATTTCCTAGCATTGAAAGCTCATTTACATACGCGGAACAGGAACCAAAGTTGAATTCGATCTGAAAGTTGCTGTACTCGAGAGCAACTCACGGAAGAAATAAAAATGGAATATCAATAAAAAAGTGGTAGCGATATGATGAAAGTCATGCGACACTCGCCAATCTAATTGAATGTATCCAAGATCATGAGCTTCTGATATAAATCTGCGATTATTCATGAACGTGTTGACTGTAAATTGCCTTGAACGCCAAAAACATGTTTCATTAAGTTGGCATTTATGCGCAACATCAAAAGTGACAGGACCTAAACTGGAGTTAACATTGAAATGCAAATTTCAGAGATGACGAAATGTAACACTTTATCGTTTGACAATCTTGAGAATTAACGAAAGAGAGCAACATTGAAATAAGAGCTCATTATTTTGCCAGCAAGTGTTGCGAGATAAGCCAAAGCTCAGGATCATGACTTGAAATAATTTTCATCGAGTGCTTTGTTCTGGGATTCAAGGATCACATGTGTAACTGAGTGATCCAAGTGTTGATTTCTTTGCAAATTGAGATTTTTCTTTTATAATTAGTGTTTTGGAAAATTAATGAAAGTTATTGTGATTTTCGGAATTTTGTTTAATGTACTGTTGTTTTTAAATATTTTTTTCATCGATAAAAAATATTTAGATTTACTATTTTTAAAATTAATAATACAACTTATGAAATAAATTTTATTTTCTAGCTTTTGATCTTCAAATTTTTTGGTATTTTTGACAGATTTTTATGATTTAACACAAAGTATAATAAAATCAAACTCAACGAGTTTTGATTCTTTGAAAAATATAATTTATTGTATCACAAAATATTTATTATTGCTTTTAACTGAACAGTATACATATATTATTTCTGAATTTCATGATTTTTCAATTTTCTGAGTTTCAAGAATTTCAAGTTATATCAATTTTTGAATCGAGTTTTCATCAGGAAATTTATCACGTAGATCATAGAAAAAAGAATTTGATTCAAAACTATTCATTTATCTATTAATATTATTTATTTAAAAAATTATTTATTCTTTACCTCCATTAATTAACTTTTCCACTAATTATACAGTTTGAAGCCTTATTTAAATTCAAAATATCCTATTTACATCACAAAACATTTTTTAACACTTTTAACTACACTCTAAAAAATCAATCTTATTTTTAGATGCAACAAAACTAGGGCACGACTTGAAATTCAAATAGTATCTTGAATTCAGTCCATTTTCAATTTTTTTTTCAAGCAACCAAGTCTTAAATGAAGATGATATATCCTGAATCAAGAATGATTTCAGTCAATCTTATTTTAAGATGCAATGAAATGTAGACATGACTTGAAATTCACGTATCTTTTTCAGTCAATCTCATTTTCAGATGCGACAATATAAAGGCATGACTTGAAATTCACGTATCTTAAATTCAGA
>JAPYZL010209919.1:0-19428 GCA_030522825.1 Platygaster orseoliae | reverse complement strand
GAGGTTCAACTTGAATATTATGTTTCTTAATGTAAAAACTACAAAAATGTAAAAAAATTGCTGGTGGCCGATGACTTTTTTTGCGCACTGTATATGAATTAGAAACACTGAATTCAAATGATAAGAAAACAAATCATCATTTTTTAAACAAATTTATAAGAATACAGTCAATTGAATATTGTTTTACAAAATATGCAATATATTCCAAATTCCTGTTTATAAAATATCAGAATCCCAAATTTTGCCCATCTTGGATTTTTAAATTTTTCAATAATTGCATAACTATTGTTATATTATATAATTATTGTCTTTTTTACTTTCATTTTGTGAAAAATTCAAATGAAAATATCGCCAGAAAAAAATTTTACCGTTCAAGACTAGAAAGGATTGATTTTCAACTAGTAGTCGATAGTATTAAAGTGAATTTTTCATTGAAATAATAATCCAATTATAAAATTAATCACTACCTACAATAAAACGTAGGTACTGTAATATTCTTCATTTTTTGTTTATTCCAAAATTTTATTGATAATCGAAACAATTTTTCAAATTTATAATTTATTATTTTTAATTAGTTAAATCTATACCAATAACTTATTTTTATGTATTTGTTTCTCAGTTTTTTTATTTTCTTTTACCACGCAGTAAATTGGAAAAAAAATTTTCATCTACATATTTATGAATGAGAAACACTGAATTCAAATGAAGAGAAAACAAATAATCATTTTTCAAACGAATTCATATGAATACAGTCAATTGAATATTGTTTTATAAAATACGCAATATATTCGAAATTCCTTTTTGCAGAATATCAGAATCCGAAATTTTTCTCATCTTAAAATTTGAAAGTTCTGAATTATTACGAAACTGTTTTTATATTATTTTATTATTGTCTTTTTTACTTTGACGTTGTAAAAAAATTGGAATAAAAAAATTGCCGGAAAAAAAATATCACCATTGAAGATTAGAAACGATTGATTTTCAAATAGCCGATAGTATTAAGGTGAATTTTTCATTAAAATATTAATTCAATAATAAAATGAGCATCAATAATAAAACGAAGGTATTCTTTATTTTTTAATTTATTTTCAAATTTTATTGATAATCTGAACGATTTCAACCGATTTTCAATTTCATATCTTGTTATCGAGGCCGAATGAAGATGAAAAAAAGGTGAAATCAATTTGAGCTTCAACTTCATTTTACTTGTAAAACAACAAAAAACGCTAATAACCACATATTTTTAAATCTAAATGAAGTTGAAAATACATTTAATGAAGTTAAAATGAATACGAGCTCTCAACTCGGGAACTACCATCAAATCATAACTTTATTGGATATTCTTATATTTTTTGCTCGATCTGTTACTTTGTGGAAATATTGGTGATCCTGTTTGATAAAAATGGTCCAACTCAGTAGACATGAAACGATAAGATGCCCGGTTAAATACACTTGTCTGGGAAAATGACGACTTGGTACCCAACTTTCTAAAGTTTAAATAATTATGGAACTTGTGTTTCAGCGGGAACTTTCGCCACCCGATAGAGACTACTTGATTAGATTGCACACAGTCGTTCTCATTAAAGCAAAAGTAAATTCTCCCACGGAGTTAATTTCCACGAAAGTAACGTTTCAATTACTATACCAGGGTTTTTCCTCTTGTTACCTTGGGCGATTTCCATTTTGAAATTCAAATTGCAAAAATGTGATATTGTAACTGAGAAAATCCCGTAATGAAAAAAAAAAATAAATAAATAAATAGAGAAATAGTAACATTGTATTGTGTTTCAAGTACAATAAAACGGTGTATTGTTTCAATGGAGACCATTAGCTTTCTCAACTGGAATAAAAGTAGAACTTTACATGAACTATAGTTCAACTAGTAATTAAAATAGTTGAGATGACTTTTTGGAGAATTGTGAATCAAATTAATTCAAAGTAGTTCAGGCGCATTTATACAGTATTTTCCATCTCGATTTAACTGATATATTCGGAGCATAATTTTATTTTTTAACGAAACTGAAATATTTTGTTCCTTGGTCAAAATAATAAGACACATATTTTTATGAGTTTCGACAGAGAAAATATCAGTTTTTACTTTCAAAACGAAGTCTCTTAAAGATACGAATTCAAATTTTGTTGTTAAAAAACAAAAGTGAGATGGAAAGCAACATTATATACGAAACTTAATTGATTAGTCATTTTTTTTATCATTGGAGACTGGGGCTAAATGTTGAATTTTTTAAGTACATTTTCTTCAAACACCTTATCACTTAAAATAAATAAAAACGTTAAAGTTAAGAAGGTAATGTAAAATATTCGTTTCATGAATTTCACAGTAAGACTTTTTTTCTCGTACGTGCTCCAGTTTTTGATTGATAAGGAAAAGAACAATTACGCGTTGATTAATTTTAAGAATAATTACTAAAATTATGTCACCTAGTTCCAAATTTCTTGTTGAAAACGCCCTTACAAAGTCTTGCACTGTTTATATTTAACTCGCTAAACTGCAAGTGACTTGCGTCAGGTGGAATCGATAACGCTATCCGCGAAAATACAAACGTTGCGGAGTCGAGTCGACAGGTGAATTTAGCAGCGATTTGTCACTCGAATGTATTGACAGGATAAGCAAAATCGGAGCGGATATACCATCGAGGCAGACAATTTACTGCTTCGTTTCTAAGTCGAAGGCTTAGGTTCTTTCCATTTTTCTTTTTTCATTTTAACCCCAAAATAACGTTTTGCACTTCATAGGTACAAGGAAATTGGAAAACATCGAGTCAACACTTTTGCGAGGTCGTAAAAAATGCTTGATACATACATAAAATGTTTGTAAAAATGAGAAGAGAGGTCGGTGTAATTTTAAAGTGAAACCAGGTCGACTTTACATCATACTTTCTGAAGAAAAACGCGATGAAAAGTCCAATTTGTGAGCACGATAATTCCGGATATTCTGTTTTTCAATATGCTTTTTTTTAGACATGCAAGATTTACTGTTATATCGAAAAAGGAGAATGGAATTAAGTAAATTCAAGTAGATTAAAAAGTATATTTAAGCAATTAAGAAAAATGTATGTCGTAGATAGCTGACTTTGAGAATGTTAAATCTTTAGTGATGGTGTTTCAAGTAAATTTTCTCGAGATTGATTGACAGTGACGTTGTAAATTACTTTTTTTAGAATAAAGATGTTTCCTACAGTTAACAAACTTTATGAGTTGTTCGTAATCTTAATAAAAAGGTAAAAATTTTCTATGCAACTGCTCTTGAATAAAAGATGTTGAGATAATAATAATAATGTGAAGCGCGTTGTCAATTTTTGTTGCTTTTTTGTACAACAAATAATTTCGAATCTAAAATAACAAGAAACAAAACCCAGTTATAGCTCATATTCGCGAATCACTTTTGTAAGAATAAAATTTCAAAAACTTTTTTGAATTGTTCAAAAGCTGTTTTATGAATATGTGATAATATGATAATTATTATAAATTTTGAAGTGTCAATACACTATATGAGGATGCGTTCTATAAAATCTATTAAAAAAGAGATTTTTAGAAAAAAATTTTTTTTTCGTGATGACACCGAAGTAAAAAAAGAGCACACATACAAATTTAAATATAAAACAAAAAAATGAGTTCACTTATATAAAAATCAATTATTTAGACAATATTTCGTTTAAATAAAATCTTATAGAATCAAAAAATTGTTTTTTTTTTCAATTTTCAATTTCTTGAAAAACTATCTTTTTTCTTTAAGTTTTAAAAACCAATTTTATAAATGCAAAAGTATGACATGTGTTTAAAATTTTTATCTATCAATACACTTTTTAAAAATTCATTTTAAAACATTGCTTAAAATATCAACATAATAAAGATTTATTAATAATATGTTTCAATTTTTTTGTGTTTTTCCTGATACAGGGTAAATTCAAAAAATATCAATATCAAGTACAAAAACGAGTTCAAGTGTGAAACAAAAAATAGCAAGTTATTCAAAACTTGGTTATTTTAACTAAAATGCGCTTAAAATAAAGCATATCCACTAAATTCAGTAATTGGGTTCAAAACTAAAAAAAAATTTCCCTAATAACACATTTTTTGTAAAGTGTAGGGATGTAATCGTTTCGTCTAAAAAGGCTTTGTTAAAACTCGCAATACGATATTTTATTTGTAGTTTTCGAATAATTCACGTCCAAATATCCGATTATTTGTAAATTACAAATAAAGAATATTACTGATACATCAACATGTAGAAAATTGAATTTTAGAATTTACGTCATAGGCATTTTCCATGATCAAGTACGTCCTAAAAACCAAAAACATTTTCATGATAAAATTTAATAGATAATACACTTTGCAAATTTGTTCCTGTCCGTTTTCTGAATTCACTTATTCACTCAATTCTCTTTCATATAAATCTACAAAACAAAGGGAATTCTAGTACACTCTGGATTCGTTCACAACAAAGAACTTGACTGTAAACAGTATTCCGACAAACAGCATTCGCTCGTTTTTCTATAGAACCTGGTTCTTGGTTCTCCAATTTACAGTCGCAAGATCAATTATAACCATGCATCAATTGAGTAAATCCGTGTA
The DNA here is from genome assembly GCA_030522825.1 of Platygaster orseoliae. Taxonomy (NCBI): domain Eukaryota; kingdom Metazoa; phylum Arthropoda; class Insecta; order Hymenoptera; family Platygastridae; genus Platygaster; species Platygaster orseoliae. The sequence goes on along the minus strand of JAPYZL010209919.1, from coordinate 14,835 downwards.
AATCCCACAACTAGTTATATGTAAATGTACTCTTAAAACTAGATTTATCGATTTCTCGCCGTATAAATTTGACTATCAAGTACTTTTAACTATCGTTTTCTGATATTTCGCTTTTCAAGCAGTGAAAATAAATTGGAATGCATTAAAAAGAACAAAAAACAAAAAATACTGTACCTGAGTTGAAAATTTTGAGTATAAAATTTGCATTTTTTAATAAAATAACCGTTCAACTGGTGATTACAGTATTTTATTTAAAAAAATTCCCAATAATCATTAAAACATTTACAAGTCTTGAATATTTACTGAATGTTCTTGTAAGCAATTTCTCTAGAAAAAAAAATATTCATAAAGCTCCAATTCATGTTTTTGAAAACTCTTCAAAATGCTTTGTGGAGGATTAATAAAGGGGTCAAAAAAGCTCAAGCTTTAATTTCCCAGGGTTTGATGAAGGGCCAAGATTTATCAAGAGGCGCGAAAAAATTCGCGCGAGCGTCATTTCGCGTCTTTTGTAGTGGACTTTTCTTACTTGGAGAAGAACAATAGGAGCGTGTTTTCTTTTTTCTCGCGGCTTTTGTCATTTTCCTCCGTCGTCGTTCGAGATTATCTCGAGCTGGGACAATTTTTTCGGACGAAATAATGGCCCCTTTTAATGATGTTCGTGCGGGCGACATTTACGTGCTGTTAACTTTGGCGTCTTGACATTTGACAACGCAGAGGGATTAGGAATGCTTGAGATTCAGGGAGTATTGTGTGTGAAATGGAATTAGGATTTTCGTTTGTTAGTTTTTTCAGTTTTTTGCGAAGAAATAGATAATTTGGAGTAGAAAGAATAATGAATGTTTAATATCTAAAAATTCCTGAATAATCCAAAAAATATATTAATTAAGTTTTTATTTAATTATGTAAAGTTTTGTTCGGTAAATTAGTAAAACGATTTTGAACATAGAACATCTTATATTATAATAATTCTAAACATTTTTAAATGTTTCAACGAATAACAATTACTTAACATCGATCAAAAATCGTGAATTTGTAGGGAATACGATTGCCTTTAAACTTCATTACGTTTTTAAGAATGAAAAAAATTTTCTTAGTTTTTAGACTGTCATTTAGAATGTAAATAAACTTCGGAATCCTCAAAATATATTTCAATTTCTTTTATTTTTATTAATTAAAACAAGTTTCTCGCAAAAGTGAAAAAAAAATCTGCCGTAATGAACGATACTCATCATATTGAAAAATCTGTAAACTTTATAAACAATTCATTGAAACAATAGGAACTGTTGTTACGTATTATCCGATTTATGTCACAAAAATGATGTTGCACGAATGAAAAATACGAGAAGATTTGAAACCAATCTTGACTTCGTTGTTCAATCAAACAGAAAATGGTGGTCATAAGAGAACATCAAAGAATATGATGGCAGTAAAGAAAAAAGTAGGGTGACTTTTTTTTCTTTCACGACGGAAGATGTCAGGTCGTTTTTCAATTTTGATAGTTTCAGATGAAACGTTGAGAGAAAATATCGGGTTTCTTATGAAATGCTATTGAAAATGTTATTTGTCAATGATTTTCAAACATCGTCAAAAAGGTTGTTTATCCATATACCTAGATGTGTCTCGTTTTTATATGAACATTTATTATGTGTTTAAAAAGTCTTCAATCCTTTTCTGACAAAAAATATCGCGAATCACAGAAAATTCAATATCATATAAATTCTTTATAATTGAAATGATTTAAATTTTTTCCTTTTTTCTCAGTGATTTTCTCAATTCAATCGACTTTGTATGCTTTGTGTACTACAAATTTTGCATTTCAGAAAAATTATTAGAAAAGATAGTGTTTGTTATGAAATAAATTATTCAAAAATATCTCTAAAGTATGCACGTCATGTTCACAAAGTCTTCAGACATACTTTTTCGTTTCAAAAACGGATCAAGACGTTATAAATTGAGGGCTGGAAATTCTGGTTCGAGAAAATTACTGGGACATGTTATACACATGCAGGGAAATGCAAATAACGTAAAACTATCATGAATGTCGTATGTATACATTGCACAAAATGGGTGCATTTTACGTCACGTACGTCTTGTATCCTCATGGACAATATCAAAAGAGATTCATACATGTATGAATTCATCGGGACGTTTCCGCTTTTATTTAAAAGGGAGAATCGGAATAACGATTCGATACCACAGTGAGTAAATTTAATGCATACACTGACGTGAAAAGTTTTTGGACTTATTGGAATATTTGAAACATCGAAAACATTAAAAAAAAGACTTTTGATTACTTCTTGCTAATAGTAGATAGCTACAAAAAATTCAGCAAGAATACTAACTTATTTATTATTGTAAACCTGGAATTTCTGCTTGTTAATCTTAATAAGAAAAAACAGGGAAAATTCTTTTCATTTGATTGCATAAATTTTTTTTGAAAAAAGGCTTATTGAGGGCAATTTTTGAGAATTTCAATGGGAGAATAACGAGAATTCTAAATGTAAAATGTTTTTGCTGAACGATTTTTTTAGAAGAACAAAGTTTCCAACTCGTAAAAAAGGGTTTTTCCAATGTCTGTGATAGCAGCTCGTTACACAAACTCTACATTCCTGAAAAAGCTCCTTTTGCACTCGTTCGAAATATACAATTTTTTTTTCCAATCGTCTGTAACAATATTCTAGATTCCACGAATAGCTGAAATTCGCCGTTCACGATTCACGGGCACTCGAGCCGACCCACATTGCGCCGAGAGCAACTATGTTTCGCGCGTGTCACATTTTCCCCGGCGCATTTTTCTCTCTCGAAAAAATGTAGCTCGGCACACAAAGACTTCGATGGTTTTTGTTTTTTATTCATTACACCGAGGGAAATTAAATTTGGAATAACCCGAGTTTCTTTTTGCAAGGCATTCGTTTGGGCGCGGGATGAAGAGCCGAGCCTTGAGCCACTATTAGGTTTGCAGAACGCGTACGTGGATAGGGGCGTTGGCAGACAAATTTTCCAAGGCTCGTGGAAATTGCCGATTATACTTTCCCCTTTTTCCAGGAAAAATAGTTTTCATGTGGTTTTTTTTCAATTTTTCTGCGTTTTAGGGCATATGAAACTTTTTGGATTTTTAGGAATGAATTTTTGTTGATTGTAGGAATGATGCGAGGAAGATTGGAATTTCTGTTTAATTTCTAGAAATATTTATGAAAATATAGTATATTTCTTTTTTCTTCTTTCATTGAACTTGTTAATTAAAAAACAAAAACTGTTCTCATTTATTTGACCTTTTTATTATTTACGAAATGATTATTGATGTTCCAACGAATTGCAATATAGTTCGTATTATTAATAAATGTCCATTGTTATTTAAACTTTTTTATACATATTCCATTGAACATTCTTATACATTTCCATATATAACTTTTTATTTAATATTTGTATGTAACATTTATTTTACTCAACATTTTTATTGAACATTTTTTAAATTTTATTTATCGTCATCCATGAAAAATCTTCATTTACTTATCATTTAACTTTATTTTATTATTAACTTTTCTAACATGAAATTATTTTGCAATTTCAGTGAGTTTATAAAAAAATGAAACTATAATCACAATAACTATATGATTTCATAAATTATTTGTGAAATTAGCAATAACTACCAATTATTGATAATGACAGTTTCAACAGTTTTGACAGTTTTCCTTTCATCTAAAAGGATTTGCAATGCTTTTTACACAGTTTTTAACAGTTGAAGAGTTTTTTTTACAGTTATGCAGTCTTGCAATTGACTGTCCTGCAGTTATAATAATTGTTATACATTTTTATCGTTTTTGATGTTTTCAAAAGTTTTTAAAAGTCTTCATATTTTGCAATTTTAAACGGTTAAGATGTTTTCTTCAAAAGTTCTGACAATTTATTGTCAGTTTTGAATATCTTTCAACGTTTGCTGGTATTTTTTTTTTGTTGCTATTACGACAATTCCGAAACTGAATATGTTAATTAAAATGTTGACCCATAATTTGTCCTGAATTTCAGAGAATTTACTCATAATCGACAATTTGAAAACCACCTCGAAACTTAGTTAAAAAAAGTACACTGAATACTTTAGATAATAAAAATGAATACTAATCATAACAATAGTTGTGAATTTTTTGTGAAAGGTAAAAACCTTGAATTCTAGAAAAATATTACCTTTTTAAAGTTCTTGGATTTTTGTGGTATTCAAAAACAAAAATATAAATGATCAATATAATTTAATTTTATCATTTTTATTTCTTGATGAGCAATAACTTTTTCTTACTTGAAGTTTAATATACTTTAACTAAACTAACTGACTGTAATAAATTTTTCACTTTATTCAAAAATGTTCCAATATTATCTTAGAATTTTTGAGTTTCTAAACTCCCTTAAAACTTTATCGAATTCCGCAAACTTATCTCTGATTCAGAAAAATAATTTCATTTTATTTCGTATGAACTTTTCATTATTTCGAAAATTTTCCTTACTACAATAAAAATTAATGATTTGAGCAATTTCAAAGTTTTGATTAATATATCAATATAACCATCAACAACTTTTTAAAATGTTTCAAAAGTTTTCGAAAAGAATTCTCGAATGTTGAAAAAGTGTAAAATTCCAAAAATTCTGTAGAAAAAAATTATAGAACTTGTCTAGCTCTTCGTACGACGCTTTTGCAATCATTTTTAATCGTAAATCGATAATATCGGTCGCTTAGAAGAAACAAACAATTTTCCTATCATAAAAACATGTAAATCGCAAAAAACGCGGCAAAGTCGTAAAAAACAACACCCCTCTAACGAGAAACTGTGCCTGCACCGCTCGATGCCCTTAATGTGCTACGGAATCACGCTTGTGCAACTTAATGTGCCTATACAAAAGTATTGAAACTCGATTGAGCATTTATTAACCTGTATAAATTTGCAACTTAGTGAAACGATTTTCCCAATTGAAAACCTCATACAATTGGACTTAATAAAATTACTTACTTCTTTTTTACTACTGTAGTTTATGAAAAATAATAATATACAAACCTAACTTCATTAAATAAATTACACTAATTATTTATTTCATTGAATAAATACTATAGGTTCAAATTGTTATGGATATTATGGTTAATCGCAAGTGCTACTTTTTTTGTACTTGGAAATATGAACACATTATTCGAAATTTTCAATTATTATACATTTTATTCGCATTTTTGTTACATCGGCTATTTTTTTTTTTTTTTTAATGTTCTTAATATTCGATGGAGTGTGAATATTTTTTCAGAGACAACAATTTTTTTTAGCGGAACCATTTAATGTATGAAAATAACTGTAGTTTTGTTCTCGTCATGTTTTATTGTGAGAGCAGCGTGGAAAAAAGGAGTGCGAGCCAAGTGTCGCCGAGAATTTTCTTGGGTCGCTTCAAGCACTTTGTGAAAATCGCAACAAGTCACCAATACTCTAACCGCAAAAGCAACGTGAATAACTCAAGGGATTGTGGAATTTTCTTCCCTTCTCGTGATCGTGGGTAAAATATAAAACAGCAGAGCGAGGTTTCACGTTTCAGATTTTTTATATACATTTGTTAGATAATTTTTCGTTTCTTAGATACGTTTTGAACATGTGAAAAATTTTTTTGTGAAATCAGAAATTTTGTAGGGTCATTCTCGATGGAGATTTAAAATTTTTCAGCGATAACTATTTGTTGAGAAAAAGATTGAAAAAATTTATTTACTTAAAAATTATGTACAACAATTTTATTTTTTCGAAAATTCGAATCTTGAGATATACAATTTTTAAATTCACAACTTCTCTGTGTATTTATTTTTTTTTAATTGGCACTAGAAAATTCGATTGATCGCTTTTCAAACGATCAACTAGAAAATCGGATAAGGATTTTGTTACAGCGATAAAAATTGTTATGCTGTAATGAAAAAAGAGTAAAAAGGGTATGGAGATAAAAAAAACTCTTGACCCATAAAAAAACTACATTCATTAAATTTTTATGCTGTACTCGTTGAAAAACTTGTGTTAAAAAAGACACATCGTCGATACTGATTCAATAAATGTGATATTTCGTTTCCAGGACTGTCGAATGGTTTGACACTGCTAAATGTTGAAATCATGGAAATTGCTACGTCCTTAATCAAGGAATGGCCATATTTTATATGAAAAATCACATATTATTGGGTTTCTTAACATTGAAAAATATAATTATTTAATTGAAGACCTAAAGGAAATGCAACTTTAACAAATTTCATTAATTCTATTATCAATTTTTTGATATGAACGTAAACTTTTTAATATTTTATGATTTATGCTGACGATTTCTTGAAATCATGTTTTTTTGACATATTACTAGATTTATTCAAAAATTTAAAGTTCAAGTTTTTTCCAGAACTCGTTTTTCTGTATGAAAATCGAAAGCCAATTTTTTTTATTATAAGTGTATTTGGTAAAAATTTAAAATGATACAAGTTTCCCAAAAGGATAAAAAAATTTTCTGTCGAGAATCACTACAATACGATATTTCATTTTATGATGAAATGTTTCTATAAAAAAATATTATTTATTAATACAGGTCCGTGAGCAAAAAAAATTTGCCTGAGTTGTTTATTAAGAAAATATGTCTCCCTCAGAATTGAAAAATTTTTATTTTTTGAGTCTCTAATTTCTATAATGCAATTTTTCAATTTTTAGACTTTTGTGAGTTTTAAAGTTTTATAACTAATGTTGTTCAGAGTTGTGCATTTTTGATTTTCGTAATATTTCATTGATGTGTTTCGATCATATAATAAGATTTTCATAATTATCAAGTACTTGGTGCTAAGATTTCTCTATTTTAATTTCTAATACTTTTGTTATTTTTCATATTTTTTCAATAGTGATGGAACTTAAAAGGATTTTTATATCATTTATATATTCTGATGTTCAAGAGGTCAAGGTTATAAATAATATTTAGTATTTTCAAAGATTTTTTGCAATTTTATAGATTGATTTTTTTACAATTTAATGCTCTAGGAATCAGAGTTTCAAAGAGTTTTGGTATTTTTATATTTTTGTGGAAAAAAAATTTAGTTTTTTCTCGCTTTATTTTCTTCTAGCATTTTTGGATATCTTGTTACTAATTAAACTTCGTAGTATATATCCTGGTATTTTTATGAATTTCTATTTTTTCTTTGAATTGATTTATAAATTGCCAGAATTCAATGCTATAAAATTGGAAATTCCAGAAGTTTGAAGTTTCCAAAAAGATTTTTCAAAAAACAGTATCTTCTCTACAGAATTCCATTACTTTAAATATTTCTCGTATTTTTTCGATATTCACGTAATTTTCATTGTTTTCTGGCAAATTGCTTATTTGTATGTAAATTTTCAGAATTCGATGTTCCAGAATTCCAAGTTTTTTAGGTTTTCAGTAATTTCGTAGATTTTAATTTTATTTTTTATTCACTTGGTTAAAACAATTTCTACAAAAATTTTTATTTCGTTTTTTTAGCAGAATATTTATAAGAAAAATTTTGTTTAAGAAAAAGTTCTTTTGAAATCAGGATTTTTCTTGTTTTTGAGTTAGAACTTTGAGATCTTACACTAAAATTTTGTTTGTGTATTCTAAATCTAGGCAAGCACGTTTTTGATAATTTTCAATTATTTTTATGATTTCTCATTGTTATTTATATCAACAATTACATTTTCATTATTTCTTATGTATTGAGTATTGTCATCAATAATTCCTTACTACCTTTTTTTATCATTACATGAAATAATATTCTATTATCCACTTCTAATACCTCAAAGTTTGACATTTGAACGGAGTGTAAGTGTCAAATTGGATAAAATTACGTTCGTACTATTTCGACGAAAAGAATTTCGTGCCTCGAAATCCTATTAATATAAAATATATTAATAAAATAACAATTTGCACTCTAGGTGAAGCTCGTAGTGTAAAAACAATTTCACACCTCGTCTTCCATGTAATATAACATGCTTTGTCAAGTTTTTCGTGTCGCTCTGTTTTTCCCAGGATATAAAATCGAAGATTTGCATCGATTTTTGCGGTATATATCGGAAATCTGATTTGCGCCTAGCTCAGCAATTGCATTACGAGGCCGTACCTGCCAATAGTTGTGATAGGTTATCAATGTTATCAGCTACGCTAATCTCGGCTCTAGTGAGCTTGGCGAGAACCGATGATAATACACCCGACCAATTTCGAATCGAGTACCTACCCTCAACTACATTGCAAGTCTAGTGAATTATCGAAATTGATTACCACAACTGAATAGATAAAATACTATGTCAAAATGTCCCTGGGGCAATGGTAATTTATCAGGTTTCATATTTAAAGGAGACATTTTATAGAATATTATTATAATTTTATCAGAAGATGATAAGAATGATAAAACGTTACAAAATATTGAATTTTTACGATTTGGAAAAAGTTCTGAGATTTTGCTGAATTTAGTGAAATGTCTTTTTTTGTGTTGTTGAGAGAATTTTCTAGAAATGCACAATAATCAAAAAAATTGCCAATATAAATATCTTTCTAACGTATATATTTGAAAGCTTTGAACAATAACAACTGTACAAAGGAACTTTCAATGCTAACATTTTCCTCGCACTTTTCTCGCCTCTCATCCAAAATTTCACCTTGAAGACAAAAAGTAATCTGCAAAAAACCGTTTACATCGCCAGGAAACGTTTCTGCTTGACAGAAAACAAATTCCCCAGAACACTGCTCGAAAGTAAACATTTGAACCTTTTTCTTATTTTATCTTGAAGGTTTTGAGGTTTGAACGAAATTCGTTTCTTCCCCTCGGTGAAATTCGTAAATGTTTTGCAGGAAATTTGTAAAGGGAATCTCATTAAATCAGTGTTGAACGAACTACTCAAACCTATTTTCAAGTTTTTATAGCATCAAACTTTAAGTAGCTTTTTCATGTTCCATTTTACTGATCGAGAAATAGATCAGCAGCTCATTTTTTTACGCTTAAAAAACTCGCCCGACGAAGCAGACTTTAAACGTCAAGCTAACTTTTTCTCTGGTTAAAATCTACGAGAGCTTTTCGCGATAAAAAAATGAGTTGCGGTATAATAGAACGGATAAAGCTTTGTTAAGAATGTGGTATCGGATTTTCAAGTACTACATGGAGGATTTATAACGTTATGGAATGAGATTAATTTTAGATACTTAAAAAGCATTATTTACTTTTTAATAGTCCTTAACCATTGATGTTTTGTTGACTGTATGATTTTGAGTTTCTCATTTAAATTATTTATTTGAGAAATTTGATTTTATTTCCTATATACAAATTATTAATATTTATAAATATTTGAGTAATTTTTTGTGTGTTGTATAATTACCACTTTCAACTTTTAGAACGATAATTTTTTTGAGTTGCAAAATAATCATTTACGTTATAATTTCTTTTGCAATTCAAGTTTAGTTAATTAGTGTAAAATATCTATGTTATTGAATTTTTTGATGAAGTATAAAGACGTAAATTTATTAGAAATTTATCAAAAATTCACATTTATGAGAAGTTTAGTAGATAAAAAGAAAATATGAGTGAACTAAAAATTTTTGAAGAAATCTCATTATTCATAAATTGACTATTTACCTAATAGCGAAAATTTCAAGTAATCAACCAGCTAAAATAAACTTTTGTGGTGAAAAAGTAAATTTTTACCGGTTAAGAAATGAAAATTCGACTATTTTCTAATAATGTCTTTATTGCTCGGCGGATCAGTAAAATTTATTGGGGTAAAGTATTCGAATTCGACTGATTCAAACTAAAGTTACGTTCAGTTGTGTATAAATAAAAATATATTCATTTTATCTGAAACCTGAAATTTAAAATTTAATCGTGTAATAAAATACAATGGAGTTTTTATGGAAATTAATTGTTATTCGTAATTTTCAATAATGACTTAATCTATGTTTTTTTAATATATAAAAATTATGAAGCATTTTAGTATGATTTTACATTGAATATACATATATATACATATATTCAAAAATGCACTTTTTTCAACTAAAAAAATCCTGAAATCGTATGTAAAAATAATGCAAAACTAGTTATTTTCTGCCAGAAAAAAATGCTATGCGTTTTAACAATATTTTACAGATGAGAAATGTGGAAAAGTGAGGGAGGATGAAAAAAAAAAATTAATTATAAAATACTTTTTTTTCTGCTGCATAATTATGTAAGTTAGAAAAAAATATAAATAAAGTCACAAACGTATTTCATCGAAAAATGGCTCAAATGATGTATTTTCTGTATTTTATATGAATGTTATTAATAGTATGATGAAAACTAATGAAAATTCGTTAAATTGATAAATGAAAAAATCGATATGTAAATCATTAAAAAATAAAACTTGAATCTATGATTGCGAATTTCATTATTAGGCAACGTACTTTGGGTTTCAATTTTTAAGTCATCCCTGGGATACTCACTTAAGTTATTTCATTTTTTTTCTTTTTTTTTATTGTACCTACAATATCCACAATTAACATAGTATTTTTTATTTTGTAAACTTCTGAGAATTCTTCCATATTTTATTATTTTTAACAAATAAAGTTTAGTTAACTAGTTCAAATATATAGTTAATTTATCTGCCACAAAAAGCTTAAGTTTTGACAAATTTTCGTCGAAGAATGATTAGTTTTTATGTTTTCCAAGTTTGTTTCAATGCTGTACACTAACTTCTCGTGAAATATCAATTTTTTTATAATCTAATTTTTTTTAAGTAAAATTCACGTTTCCTGAACTTTAGAGTACATTTTCACCATTAAGTTAATTTATTTGTCTTTAACTTTGATAGTTCATTTATTTGTTTTTAATTTGAACCTTAGATTTCATTTTTCATCATGAAGTTAATCAATTTGTCACAAAAAACTGAAGTTTTGACAAATTTTCCTCTAAAAATGATTACTTTTTAATTTTTCCAAATTTGTTTCTATACCGTACATTAACTTCTCGTAAAATACCAAATTTTCGGAAATTTGATTTTTTTTTTCAAAGTAAAATCTGCGTTTCCTGAACTTTAGAGACACGAGTTGTCGTCGACTAGGTTAACAATTTATCAAAATAATTAGGAAATGTCTCAGGTACGAAACTCGACACGAAAGCTCGGAGCAGCATGAAAGAAGCTAATGACAGCGCGCGTGTAGCGATTGCGCGTTCCGATGAACGTACACAAAACGACAGAAAGCTACCGGCAATTTTCCCAATGCGTTCGAGCTGCCCGAACTCAGGAAGCGCTCGCTTTCATTCGGAAAAGTGTTCGGGAAATCGTACTCTCGCCCATTTTCCTGTGGCCTCGCTCACTTTCCGTGACTGGATACGCGAGCTTTCCAGACGAAATCGATAACGATTTGCACTTAGAGAACAAGATTTTGTTGATCCAACGAAATCACGATTACCTGAGTCGACAAATTTTTATGAAACATCACTCTGGGGTTTACTATCGTTTCTGATTGGGATTGATTTTATTTTTCACCTGGATGATAGGAAGGGATCAAGTTTTTAGAGTTCTATTAAATTTGTTGTGTTCAAAGTCATATTCATTAATATTTCCCCATCGAAAAAAGTAGATTGCACATTATTTTACAAACTATCCGTAAGAAAAAAATTTCATTCGATTCACGCTGTTTCTTTTAGTACTGCATGTGAGTTTCGGAATTAATAGCTAAACTAACTTACTAATAACTAAAAATAGATTCTAGTTATTTTTAATCTGGCTATATCGTAACATTGACGTAAAATACGATGTCAGATTGTTCAATAACCGAAATTTGACTTTAACGTTGTATACGATCGTTTATGGGGAGCATTTTGCCGAGTACAAATTCAGGACAGAAATAGACCCTTGGGTTTCGTTCCAGTTTCACGGAATTCCCAGAGACGATGATGTCGTGAGCCGCGGGAGTCTTATCTCGCGGAAGTCGTTTTCCCGAGGACGTCGTGTTTCGGGCCAGAAATGGAAGCTAGATACATGATGGAGCCAGCTCGGGGCTTGGGCATGGAATCGATAACGAAATACACGTTGGACGGAGATGGCGCTTGCCAAAACAATTCCAATCCCCCGTAGATAAACGAGGAGCCAAGGCGCCCCCGAATCTTACGAGGCTGGACTTTTACCTCATTTTTCCCTGCTTCCTTTTTCCCATCCGAAGGAACTGCTAGTCGTATAGTCTGATGGAAAAGTTTTTTTTATTGGCGAACGTTTCATGTGATTCGTCATTTTAACGAATTGGGCGATGATCGAGTTCGTGACTTGCTATTTCGTTATATTCAAAAGCTTGGAGTACACTTTTCCCAAAAGATTTTTTACCCAAAAAATTTTCCCAAGAAATTGTCGTAAAAGATTTTTTCCTAAAAGATTTCCTAAAAGATGTTTTCCTAAAAGATCGACATGAAGTAGAAATTAATTTCTGCAATATAGTAATTCCACCATAGTGTGGATGGAAAAAATTATTTTTGGTAGAAAATGAAAAAATACTAAAAATTTGATGGGTCATATGAAATATTGACGGAAAAATAAGTGACATTGGAATAAGTTGTTTATATGAAAGAAGTTAACTGTCGAATTCGAATTTCAGTTAGGTTATTAGGTACTATTTTCACATACTTTGATGATTATTTTTGATCATTTCATTGATTATTAAATTTTAATGATTTAAATTATTACTTTAATGTAAGAATTTTACAAAATTTTCATGTCATCACTTTTCATTTATCATATTTCCTTTTTTTGATATTATATGAAATAAAAAATTTACTCGAATTCCGAGAGGGTTTGAACCTCCAAAATCCACTTTTTCCCACGCCACTGGCTTGATACTATTTCCATTCGAAAATTTTTTTAAACAATTTTTGATATCTTTGATATTTAAAAGAGTAAAATATTCATTATTTTCATATTTTGATAATTTTTTTTATATCATTTCATTGATTAATAAATTTTTATGATCATAATTATTACTTGAACGTACGAATTTTACAAAATTTGCATGTTATCAGTGTTATCACATTCCATTTATCATATTTCCTTTTTTTATTATTATAGAATATAATGAATTTACTCGAATTCCAAGAGGGTTTAAGTTTAAACCCTCAAAATCCAATTCTTCCCACGCCACTGGCTTGACACCATTTCCATTCGAAAAATTTTTTGAAACGATTTCTTATATCTTTGCGATTTCAGTGAGTAATTTTTTCATTATTTTCACATATTTTGATAATTATTTTTAATCATTTCATTGATTATTAAACTATATTGATCATAAATATCAGTTTAATGTAAGAATTTTACAAAATTTGCATGTTATCACTTTTCACTCATCATTTTTACCTTTTTTATTATTACATGAAACAACAAATTTACTCGAATTCCAGAAGTGTTTGAACCCCCAAAATCCCTTTTTTCCTACGCCTCTGACTTGACACCATTTCCATTCGACATCAAAAATTTGAACAAGTCAATTCATAAATTGCAGTTGCTGTTTTAGAAGTTAACGAATGAGCACTCTCGATAATTAATGAAAATGAAACATGTTTTTATGTCTTTTCGTTGACATCAATCCCATTTAACCAAAGACCTCACTCGATGTGAATACTGGTTCTAAAAAGCTCATTTACTTTTTCAATGACCAACGCGGAGCTTTCGCAAAAGACACGTCAGCGTGACGGAAGTTCCCGGGCAGCCGTCATATTTCATCAGTGAATTAGCAAGTCTTAAAACGGGGCGCGCGAGATCGAAACGACCGTCGAAAAAATTGCACCACCGTGACGATAAGTATGCATTTACGTGCAACTGTTTTCACGAGGTCGCACGTATTCCGTCCAAGAAAAGTTTTTGGTGTGGACTGAACGAGAAAGGCCATAAGAAAGTTTGGGGCTTCGACGAAAAATGACGTTGGGGTTTTTTCGAGCAACGGTGAAAAAGCTGCTTGGCGAAATTGAAATTTTACAGAAACTCAGACGAGAACATCTGGGATCATTGGTATTCTTGAACGTTACTCATGCCAGGAATTTGGAATTCGAGCTTTTCGAGACTTTTAGCAAGTCTCAACAAGTATTTAAGAATTCTTAAGACATTTCGGGAAGTTTTGGAATGATTAATATGATTGCTTGAATTTTTTTGTAAAAAATTTCAAAAATTATTAATTTTTTGAAAACTAGGCACTGGAAAACGTATAACAGTAGTGTAAAAATTGTTGAAATATCGAAAGTTTGCATTCATTATTAATCTTAAAAATACAGCGATTCTGAAAGTTTTAAAAGTTTGTGTAAACAAATCCACTGTGAGCTTAATTTTCAAGAAGGAAATAAATGAGGGTCTCCGTGCAAGAACCGCCGGAGCGTGCGGCCAGTAGGCAGGAAACGCAACAATAAACTCGTCGTTTTTCAGTAAATAATGATTGAATCGAGTTTCTTTTTGCGTAGAAAAGTTCTCCAGGCTTTAGCGCTTCTAATGAATATACATAATTTGAGGTTTTTATTTTTTTGTCCCAGAATGAACGATGCACGAGTTTTATGTTCGAAAATTGATTTTTCACTAATGAATTGGTCCTAACGACCAATGTTGTTTACCAACATTGATCATTTAACATTTAATTAAAAAAAATTGGTCGTTTGGACCAATTCATTAGTGAAAAATCAATTTTCGAACATAAAACTCGTGCATCGTTCATTCTGGGACGAAAGAAAATAAAAACCTCAAATTATGTATGTTCATTAGAAGCGCTAAAGCCTGGAGAACTTTTCTACGCAAAAAGAAACTCGATTCAATCATTATTTACTGAAAAACGACGAGTTTATTGTTGCGTTTC
>JAPYZL010209898.1:0-22597 GCA_030522825.1 Platygaster orseoliae | reverse complement strand
CAAAATGTACAAGTTTTGGATATAGATTCGAAATTTGGTTTCTGTGTTTGAAATTCGAAGAAACATATTATCGATTCTATCCCGGACCTTTCGATACACATCGAACGTCAAAAAAAGACGTATAACTGCACGCATGGCACGGATCAGCACAGCGGCTATGATGGATAACGAAATTTGACAGATAAAAATAGTACTTCGGAAACTCGACTATATTTGCGAAAATAATTAATAAATCGCCCTCATTTTGCTTCGCTGGATAGGAAAATGTACACCCGACGTACAAGTATGCGACTTTTGAGTCAATTCGCTTTAATTTCGGCGAAAGTATGGCTCAAATTCGAGTGAATTTTTCCATATTACAGCATATGTTTCAATTTCTCCCGCCCGCCCTTAAATCTTGAAGAAATGAATGGAATTTCCCACTAGCAGTGGGCACTACGCATGCGTATGAACTTTTGCTACCCATCTGCTTGAAATACGACATTTTCGTCTCTCAAAACAGGCCTAAAATTGCTTATTTTCGATGTTTGAGAGGCGAAAAATAGATATTTATGCTACAAGGGAGGAATGGAATGATTCTACGAGCGAGCATTTGGGCACGAGCGGCAGCGAGTGCCCAAGCGCGCGAGTTGGAATGATTCTCTTTCTCCCATGTAACATACAATATTTTTTTCCATGTACGTGTTCAAGTGGCTGTTTACGATGAAACGCGTGACGCAGGCTTCTTTCCGAGCGTCATAAAATCAGCGAGATAGTTCTCTTTGTTCCCTGCTATCCGGGGCCGCTGATTTTATGGCTGCTCGAAAAGAGGGCTGTGTTCACGCGATTCATCGTAAAAAAGCGGCCATTCGAACACATGCATGGAAAAAAATATTTTTTATACAAGGCATGGATATACATAGTAAATACAACTTGAAAATTTGCTGTTATACAAGTTTCATATAACTCGTATAATTTATGATTTCTCAGTTTGAAGTTAAATATTCAAAGTAAAAAAACTTACAAAATCCATAAGTTTGTAACATTTCGACTTATTTTTCAGAAAAAACTCCCTTAAAAATTCAACAATATAGAATTTACTGCGATTTAAATCAAAATCGATTGATATTCAATAATTCTTCTGATTTGCTCAATTTCAATATTCCGTCCTGAATCATGATTGGCTGGAAATTTGAGTGGAAAGGAGCCGCTATTTTTTTAATGGTTGTTTGCGTACAAGATACAAGATACAAGATAGATAAGTACTGGAAATCGGAGAGTGACTGATTGCCACTGACCTTTAAATAATGGATAATGCTGTCCTGTCTCACTCATTTATGGCCATCCCCTCCACTTGAGTCATTTCATGTTTCTTATGGTAGAAATATATGCTCTATGTTTAGTGGTCGTTTAAGTAAACGAAGTCAATTATTATATTCGTATCGAAAATCAGAAATCTTATCGAGACACCTAATAATAAAAGGATTATGAGAAAAAATGTGGTGTAGTCACCTCGCGCGCACGAGTGTACTAATGAATTTACACTTTAGTAAACAAAATATGTATAATAAATTATTTATATGTTATTTATAAATATGTTTTTGATATTTATAAAATAATATATCAAAATAATATAAATAAAATAAACAAATCGGATTTTTATTGTGAGGTAAATCCGGAGCTCGAAAACACCGGGTCGTAAAGTGCAAAAAAAAGCGCTTTGGAGAAGAAACAAAAGATTTGTTGCAGCTTTTCATAAGGCGCGGATAAAACGTCGCGTTTGCATAAGTTTCGAGTATAAATTACGATGTTGGGGCATCAGGAAAAAGTTGGCGACTGCTCGGATGCGGTCGCGTAACTCGCGTAACCGAATCAATCGGGAAGCCGGAGATGAAAGAGATAAAAAAGCTGAGCGACGTTCCGCGGTCGTAAAAAGAAGTCAAGACCCGCTGAAAATTCCGGAAAATTCGCCGTCGAAAGCGCATTAAAGGGGCATAGGAAATACATGACATTCGGTTAAATCCGAGCTCGAAGATTATTGTCGCCGCGATATGCGCTGTAAAATGCAAAATTTACGGTTTCTTTTTATGTGGTGATCCGAAAGGCGGTCGCGTAAAAAAAACAGCGCCAACATTTTTGAACATGAAATTATTATGGGCCGCGAAAGGCTCATTTCGCGACCGTCAAGTCATTACTTCTGGTCGCTGTAAACGACCTTTATTAATCATTCATTCAATGTTTACGAGCTTTTCGTCTATCAGCGTATTTTCGTTTAAAATTTTGCTCTTCTTGGGAATTGATGAGACTTGGCTTTTTTAGCGTTTGCATTATTAAGTGATGGTATGATTCACGACTTGGGTTCTCTTTTACAGTGCAATGCTGATAAATACATCTACTAGTGAACTTGTATATTTAAACGCCAATTTGGTCATATCTTTGGTTCAGGGTTTATTACAGAAATAAGAAAAACCAAATTTGTAAAAGATGATGAATGGAAGTAGTATATATAAATGATAAAATGAGGTAAATCATAAAAAATCGAGCTTTTACCCTTACGAATACCAAAACTCCTAGTGTTTCGAGATCCTAAAACCTCTGCTCAACTTTCTCAAGCTTCGGTATTTGATTTATAAAATGTGCAGCTCCAAGAAGAGCCCATGTAGCCAGAACAATTATTTTCCTTCGCCAAGAAAATGCTCGTTCCGACGCCACAGAGACTTGTACGTATATCTGTATTCGTATCTCCTAATATCCGTGTACTCGGGACCGAAATTGTTCTGGGTCCAAAAAAGGACCACTAAAAAGCAGACAGAGCCAAGCGCGTAATGGCTTGTTGTGTTATTGTTGCCCTGTTGGCGACGTTAACTTGCCGGCGAGGGCCACTTACAGAGCTTTACGCTCCAGAAATATGTTATCCACGATGGACGGAAAATGTACTTTTGTTTTCCCTGAGAAAAAGCTCCTTCGGCAGCGGCCCACGCGGTCGTGCAGTTGAACTTACCGTTTTCTCTCGTGAGAATAACGGAAATTCTCCAGAGAGTTTTTTCTTCTCAATTCCTTTTTTACCCGACCAAATTAAACAGAAAATTCTCCGAAATCAGGAAAATTCCCAGAAATAATGATATCACAAAGTCCGAAAGGACTTTGCGTCGCTTTTACAAAATAATGATAAATAAAAAATCCAAGGAACTATATTTCACAATGCAATGTTATAGTCTACAGTAAGAAAAGTGGTTATGTAGGTTTGACTATATTAATTTATTAGACTCTCATATCATCGGATTGACTAAATAATTTAGTAGCTTCCAAAAAACTAGATTATTTATGGTATTTATTATTATTTATATATTAATTATATATTAATTATTTATATATTTATTATGGTATTTATGGCTTAACTTCTATAGTTAAAAAGAGAGTAAAATGAAATCAATTTGACTAAAACTACTTAGATGATGCAAATAACACAGCGTAGGCATAAATAAAATTATTTAATAATTTTCTCAAAAATATCAAGTTCGATTTTTGCACCAAAATAGATTATGACAGTAATGAAAAATTGTTGCAAAAAAGATTTCAACAAACACGGACAATTCAAAATACTCGCCAATTCCATTCATACGTGCCCATCGATAATAAGAATTTGGCTTGCAAAATCTTTTCAGAACATGATGTTTCAATTACTCGTCAAATTACATTCTGAAACATGAAAATTTATAGGTGCCTTTTTTCATATGAAACAGCGGTATTTACATGTATTAAAAAAATTAAATTTGTTGTAAGTGTATTAACTGAATGTGTATGTTTAAATTATACGTTTACAGAAAGTCTTATTTTTGTAGTTTCTGAAATTAAAACGTAAAACATTGATAATGATGTGTATTTATTCATAATCCACTTTTCGTGATTTACGCTCAACGTTTTTGAAATTTAGAAAGTATTTTATTCGTGTGAGTGTGCAAGGTCAAGAGTATCGCGATCTTACGCGTCGAAATTGAGCGAAACGAGTTGCGCATCGGCTCACAAAAACAAATGCTACTCATTGGCCAATTGAGAATACTAACTTTTTTCTTTTGCTTCATATTTATGATACAATAACAAAACTATATATGAATATTTTTTTATAGATTACATTGAAAAGGTCTCGAAAATTTGAATTGTTTATAATAAACAATGAGTTTGTTGTGAAAAACGTTTTTTTTTCGCATGCAATATTTTTTTTACGAAAATTGGTTGGGCTAATAAAATTTTTCATATCTTGTGAAGTTTTGTTAACGGGCTTCATTTCGATGAAATGAATTTTCTAAAAAAATACGTCAAAAATACAGTTTTGTTTATAACTTTCGTAATTGTTATTATTTTTCGGAAATATTTTCGGGACATTTCATTATTGATGGTAACTCCAGAATCCGATCATTGTTTTTGTTATACGAGAAAGTCGGGGAAAAGGTGATCCGTTTCACGAATTCTCACCC
Source organism: Platygaster orseoliae (assembly GCA_030522825.1). NCBI lineage: Eukaryota > Metazoa > Arthropoda > Insecta > Hymenoptera > Platygastridae > Platygaster > Platygaster orseoliae. The sequence continues at coordinate 18,143 of JAPYZL010209898.1, read as the reverse complement.
ATTATTTCGGAACAAGAAAATCTAAAAATTATATTTTTTTACAGTAGAAAAAAGTGGCTGGAAATGTTCCAACTCATAGCATAATCTACTATTTCATAATACAATTTTTTTACTAAAAAGCAAAGGGAAAATTAGTAATATCAAGACCACTTTCACGATCTCGAAACTTTGCCAGAGCGTCACTTAACTTGATTCTAACTTTTGCCTAAACTTGTCAGGCGCAATTTTCATAATATTTGTTAACGTACTTAACTTTTCATGTTAATTGCACAGTCGATGCGCTCTTACGCTTTTACCATCGAAATAACGAAAGAGCCATAGAAAATTCCAAGTTTCCTCGCTCGGGGATTATGTAATTAACATGTATAACAATTCCTGTTAAACGGCACATTTCGAAAAATTTGTCAAGTTATTAGTGAATTTCAAGTTTTATATAGTAGTTTTGACAATAACAAAGTATAATTTTTTATTTTCTCCAGTAAAAAATCTTGCAATTTTGAACATTTAGTTCTGCATTTTTTATAATTAGTTGACGTGGGATTAGACAAAAAAATAATTCTAAACTATTAAGTAATTGAATAAATTTACGTTTACAGTTATAACAAATTATATTTTATTTATTTATTAATTATTCTCAAGAATTTCAATGAATTAACAAGACAAAGAAAAATTTTTATTATATATAAATAAATAAATAAATATTTTTCGATAACATTTCATAACTCAAAAAAAGAAAATCAATTAGTTCATTACCATCGTTTATTTATTTATTTATTCGTTCATTCATCCACTTATTTATTCGTTTATTGGATTTTCTTTTCCTATCGACATTTATCAATTATTTATTACGTGGAACGAAAGCAAATGGACAAAAACTTTTCCAGAATTTTCCCGATGCTTTAATTAACCCGATTTGAAAATTGATCGGCGGTAAAAAAAACTGTATTTACGCCTGAAAAAATTCCAGGAATAAAAATTTGTCTCGGATTAATACACGGCTTTATCCCCATTTTTCGTTCCAATGTTTACCTAAATAAACCGGACGTTAATGGAAAATAACGAGCGCTCGCGAATTTTCATCGCGTTTCGCCGCAAAAAGTTTATCATAAAAAACTGTCGTAAATAATTACTGAATCTGGGGGGGGGGGGTATTTTTGGCGTGATTGTACAACTTTATTGTCGTTTATTTATAGGGCCGAAAAATAATCGTTGGTGGTTTTTCCCACTTTTCAGTAAATCCCAACGAGCGGCGGTGTTTTTTTCGCGAACTCTTACAGCTTGTTTGCGTAACTTTTCATTAAAACCCGGGCTGGCGATAAATTAGAGCTTTCGCGTTCGGAGTTTCTACGTCAAAAAAATTTTCTCCTTTAAGTTTCCGCGATCGAGCGCTTTGTGGCGCCTTTCCAAAGATTTATATTTACTTTCGGGACTTTTTAATCTGCTTCAAGGCGGCGAAAAAAATTTCAAGACGCGTCGAAAAGTTGGAAGGTTTTGAACTAAAGTTTTTTTAAAAAAGAAAAAAAACGTGGGGAGTTGTTGTAGTGAAAGAAGTGTGGTGGTGGTTTTGAGAAAATTTGGAGGTAAATGGTAGAAAATTAAACTATTTAATTAGAAAGATCAAGTTTGAAAGTTTCAGAAATCCAAAAATTGGAAAATTTTTTGAATTTTTAAAATCTTAGAAAGTTACTGACATTTTGAATGTATTTTAGATTTGAAATTGAAGATATCTGAAATAATAAAAATTATTGAACTTGAAAGAATCATTTTCCAGTACATTCCTGCTTTTTCTGCAAATTTCACAATTTATATCTTCGAAACTACAAAAAAGCTTTGTTTTTATTCCCTTTTCCTCCTTTTCTTGGGGGGAGGGTGTTCAATGCAACTGGAAGAAGAAAATGATTCACGGTTTGGCTTCGCATTACCAGGCTCTTATTTTCCATAACTCACGCGCTCGATTTTCCGCTTGGTGGAGCACGCGTTTTTGCCCCCTCCTATCCCCGATTATGTTGTTTGATTTTCGGCGAGCCCATTTGTACGACGAAATTACTCAAATAGAGCGAAAAATCTCGCCCACCAAAATCGTTTTCTCGCGGTTTATTCGCTCGTTTGCCGTTACTTTTTTCCTCTGGGCGAATACACCAGTCGAAAATTACTCATGCACTTAATTTCCTGGACGATTTGTGCCCTTTGAATTCGAAACAGTGGAAATTGTACTGATTCCAATTGTTCACTGATGGGTAAAAGCGAAAAAGCTTCCAGTGAATTTTGAGATAGGTTTTTCGAAAAAATACCATTATATTAAGAACAATTCTAATATTATAATAAACATTATATTATATACATTATTTATTTATTGTATTTTGATAATAATTGGTCAGACACTGAAGTACGTCATTTCAAAATTATTTCGGATCATTTCGGAATGTTCGTACACAATTTCTTCGTGGTAAAATATTTCAATATCACTCTCTGCTACAGATTCAAGATGCTGATATAGCTTATCGTACTCACGATTTCGTTGAAACTTGAAACTCTCTTTAAATCCCTCAAGTTTTCAAATTACCCGTATTTTATACATATAAAACACATATATTTACACGTATATTTTAACACGCATATTTATACGTATATATAACACGTATATTTTATACATATAATAATTACCCGTGTAATTATTCGTGAAACATCACGAATAAATACCGCTTAATTTATTACGTGGAAGCTTCCTTTTTTGAGATACTTGGCATCGCGTATAAAAGCGTTTGTTGCGAAAATTTGTACGTGGCTCCTCCGATCTCGAGTTATCAATTATTTTCCACCTTGAAACTTCAGGGTATTTAATCTTACGCCGTCGCTGGAAAATAACTTTGTGAAACGAGGCTAATTATTAAATATTAGCATGTAGAAAGGAAACTCCACGAGTCACATTCAAGACTTTCATAAACGTAAGGAAAATTTCCCCGAGCTAACGAAATTATTTTCATCGATCAATTTCAAGTTTCGCGATTCGTTGGCTCCTCTGTTTAAGATTAAGGTGAGTATTATTTATTAAGTTCAATTTTTTATAAAATTATGCCATAATGTAACTCGAATAAAGTTTCCCCAATTTTTTATCCAATTTATTCATGATTGTTCCCAATATAATGTTATAATATACAGTATTGTTGTTATTGTACAGTATTGTTGTTATTGAGAAAGAGAGTTCTTCCCCGTTACGAACCGAAATTATGGAACCAGTATGATGCCGCTCTCGTTGGGTCTCACAAAACAAATAACATTAGCGATGAGTGGGACAACGGATTCAGCATCGTTGTAGGGAAACACCACCCAGACCTATACTCAGCTCTTACAGAACTTCAAAAAGAACAAGCTGATACGGAAACAATGATAACCGAATTTCGACTTGGTCGGAGAATAAAAGCAACGCCTCGTAAAAAGTGGATTGAGCACCAAGACAGACTGCGCAAAATTGTAGAAGAGTATGGGGTTTACAAAGGCAGACACGAAGAATTAGGCTTCTTACGCCTAATAGCCGCTGATGTCTCAATTCAAAAAAATATAATTTTTTTAAAATTTGTGACAATTATTTATCCTCAATTTTTTTCTGATTTTTCGGAGTTTGTACTTTCGGAGATTTGTCCGTCGGAGAAACGGAATCGGAGAAATGGGTGTAAATCGTGTAACTGGCCTTCTTTGAGGATTTTGGAAACTAAGTAAATTGCACAACGCGTTTTCGTGGATCAGAAACCTGGCCATGTATGTATAACACTGTCAATATTTCGTAAATGTTAAATCTATTGTAGCTTATTATATTAAGTAATCGCTCAACTTATCAAAGTAGGGTATTGTAACGGGCGCGCGAGAAAGATTGTAATAATATAAAAAGGCCCCATAGTCACCTGGACGGCGCGCAGTAATGTCATTTCTTTCACGTAAACGCTAGTACAACAAAACCAGAAAACGTAAGAATCTTTGCCAAATTATTCCAACCATCTACGGCGGACCCCAAAAGTATAATGTATATATTATATTTGTCTTTCACGAATATTTAATTCATAAGAATTTTCAAGGGTTACCTTAAAAGTAGAATAACTCGGATTTTCCCTTCAAACCTTTTTTCAGTTCACAAACCTGATGGGTTCCAATTTTTTTTCTTATTCCCTACAATCGTGCTATACACTTAAAAAAAGATTACTCGTTGTCAGAACAAAATTTAATCAGTACGTAACAATGAAATCGTCAGATGACTCGATTGAAACACGATTGAAATTGTGTTGGAGTGAATTTAAGCTTCTAATAAAAACTCGCGAAAATCAATTTCCTTCTTGTCACACTTTCGCAGTCTCAATAGTGCACGTTGACACGACATATACGTATCATAAGTCAATATACTGATATCCAATATTTTGAATCTTGATTATAAAAAGCCATTCGATGTCGGGAATTCTCTGATTTTCCTTCGAAATTCCGAGTAATAAGAGAAAACTATAGAACGAGCATTTCTTTTTTGAAAAAGATTAGTGGAATTCAATTTGAAATGTTTAAATAACATTATTTAGATGACAAAATACATTAATTTAAAATCAGAAAACGAAATATGAATAATTCAGATATTCAAACATGGTGAAAAACAGTGTTGTAAAAAAAGTCTACCCTGAATTTTCTTCATGGACACCATGGCAATGTTTCCAATCCAATGCTACGATGTTGCGAATATGCGAAAGTGGAGTACATTTCTATGTTTATCAAATAGTTCCAATTTTTTCGCTACTTTTTTGTTGGCAAGCGTGAAGTTTACAATGTAATCGAGTCAGTTGCAATGAACAATATCATATTCAGCGAGTTTGCATTCGAATTTCAGGCAAATATTACGAGAGGACAAAATGAAAGCACCGCAACGTAGGCGAAAAACGTCCATACAAATGAAAATCCCTCAAATTCGCGAGACCCAATGGTTCGTGGTAATTTACATATTTTCTATGGTAGATTATTGCTACCAGATCCCTGACGAGAATAAATGAGAAAAACCGAGGGAACAATTTCGAGCGCAACACTTGACGAGAGTGAAATTTTGATTAAAATCTGAGGACCAATTTACATGACATTTTCAATTGTCGTTTTCATAACGTCCGCAATTCATTATCTCTTAATTGACAAAATTTAATTAACGTCACACGTGGGACATATTTTCCATCACTGCCTTGAAATCGTTTATATAATGTCGTTTTTCAATTAATATACTCCAAAATTGACGAATATGCAAATAAATGTAAACGTGTATCGAAAAACCTTTTTTGATATTTCCTATGAATGTTGTTTTGCTTGTCTCTGCTTGTTTAGCACTTCAAGTCTATCGAAAATAAATTTTTAAGCACACTATTTATGAGGGGATCGCGTTTTTACGCGCAAACGTGTTTTTCATGTTTTATCGGCGCTCCTGTAAAACTCCGCAATTACTAACTTTCCACTTACTGCCGTGGCAGATAATTGAGGCCAGCAGCGCGCGCCAGAATTTCCAAATCCATCATTGTTCAAACATAATCGCGCGGCGAGCTCTCCTCGCAGTCCACTTTATCCTCAGATATTCCTATACTCCTCCCCCCTCCCCCCGGATTTTTTACCATTTTTCCAATATTTTATCTTTTTCTCTTTGCTCGTTGAACTCACGATTCACGAACTGATATAATTTAGAAAAATAAGAGGAATAATTTCGGGATGTTCTTAGACAAATTTTTTGGTAAATTTAACTATAATAAATTTTTGATTGAATTTTAAGAGTATTTTTAATTTGAATCTCAGATTTAAATGACCAAGTGAAGCTTCTTCTTGAAATAATAATATTGATAATTTGTTAACTGTGTAAAACTATTAATTATTTGAAGCTCTTTCTATACCTCAAATTATATAGTGTATTTGAAATTTTATTTGAAGCCTATAAATAATGAGAATTATGCAATAAAATATAAAGGAAGAGTCGATAGCGATTGATTTTTTTTAGATACGTCTGTTTTCTTGATTATGGTTAAATAAATCATAAATATTGATTTATTATCATAAATCTGTTATCAATCTTCATATATAATATAATGATAATAATAAATTATTCTTGATATTTTAATTAATAAATAGATCTTTCATAATAAATTTATTCATTATGATTTATCTTTCATAAGTATTTTATAAAAATTCAAATCGATGTATAATTATTACAATAAATCCTTAAAAAGTATTTCATTTATGACATAATAATAATTCATAAATCTTTATATTTCAATAAATAATAATTCTTTTATGATAAATTCATTTATTATGATGTTTCTTTAATAAATCTTTCATGCGAATCTTGTTATAAATAAATTTGAAAAACCTTCAACAAAGTAAAAAAAGTAATAAATTTCAAATAAATAATAAATTTTTCTATTATGAATAATTCTTTCATATTTGATAAATATATAATTAATAAATCTCTAATAAATCTTTTATATTTATAGAAAAAAAATATATAAAACGTAATTAAAATTTTAACTACTCATTTTTTTTAGATACGTCTGTTTTCTTAATTATCGTTTGTTTCATTATAAAAATTTAATTATTATCATAAATCTTTAATGAATCTTTCGTATATATAAGAAATAAATAATCCATTGTTCTTGATATTTTAATAAATAATAGATCTTTCATAATAAATTTAGTCATTATGATTGATCTTTAATAAATCTTTTGTAAATATTTTCATAAACAAATTTCACAAATCTTTTATAAAAATCAAAATGAATATGTAATTATTATAATAAATCCTAAAAAAATATTTTACTTATGATTTATCAATAATTCATAAATTTTTAAATTTCAATAAATAATAAATCGTTTATAATAAATTCATTTATTATGATATATCTTTAATGAATCTTTCATAAATCTTTTAATAAATAAATTCAATAAATCTTCAACAAGTTAAATAACAAAAAAAAAAATAATAATAATGAGTTTTTCTATTATTTATAAATCTTTCATATTTGATAAATATATAATTAATGTATCTCTAATAAATCTTTTATACATATAGAGGAAAATATATAAAACGTAATTAAAATTTTAATTACTCATCATATCTTTTTTTCTGCGATGTAATTTGAAAATTCAGAATAAAAACTTGGAAAATTTTTGAGTTATGATGAAATTGTTGTAAAACAAAAAATTTCTGATGAATTTTCAATTTCTAATTAACAATTCATAATCATTTGTTAATTTTTTAAACTTTTAATTCAAAATATCAAAATTAAAACTTGGGAAATTTTATAAACTGAATATTCAAATTTCAAAAAATCTACTGAATTTTTAGAATGTTGGTCTTCATGGAAATTTCAAAATGATAATAATTCACGAGGTTCCCAGATTGGGAAAAATTTTTGAAATGACGATGGAATCACAAAATCTTCTAAAATGTTCCAAACATCTTAAATTTAAAAACTACTAAGTTTTACAAAACATCTGAATTTCCAAATTTTCCAAATTTTGACATATTTACGATTCTTATACATTTTTTCCATTAGTGATTTTTATTTTTGAAAGTAATTCGCATGAATTTTTGAAATCATGTTTATTTCACTGAATTTGAAAAACATTGCAGGCGTTGGGATTTTTTAATTTGAGAATTCTCGAATGAATTTCAGTGCTTAGTTGTCGGAAAATTTTAAAAAGGTTTAAAGAATATTTGAAATTCTTTGAACTTCTCGTGATTTTCAAAAAACAATGATATAATGGTAAACTTCGGAAATGAGAAAATAATTTTTATTTATTCAACGCCGTGTGGAAAAGGTCATTTTTCCATACATTGTTGAATAAAATATAGTCTGAATAATTTTTTTAACTCGTCTGATCACAACTCTCAGATTCGTTAAAAAAAACTTTTCCACACTAGAGAAGAAATACACTATAACTCCTCCTGTTTTCGCCAGGAAATCTTTCAAATAGTAAGTCAATATCGCTATTTGAATCGGTAATTTTCAACTACTTCACGGCAACAAAATCCCCACTAATCCCACTGCAAAAAAATCACTATTAAACAATTGAATTTAACTTAAATTAAGTTTTTACAGAAAACTCATTTACGCGAGAACGCTCATTAACTCGCTGATTCGGTTTTCGCGAATGTCAATAATTAATTGTCCGCCAGCGATAGAATAACAATATCCATCATTCCACGGGGATCCTATGGTAGATCCTGTAATCAAGACTTCAATTTGGCGCGGCACGTATCACGTGAGAGATAAGAGTTAGATCCCACCCCCTCTCACCCCGTCAATCGATCGACGCCCCGAGACCGAAAGCTGTGCGTAACTGATAACGATAGTCTCTGTTTTCGAAGAGATGTATCGCATCATAATGCCCGGGTAATTGCAAACTCCCGACACCCCCTCCCCCTCCCCCTTCCCCCCCCTTCCCCTTACTGCGAGTACGTACGTTTCTACGGGATTGAAATAGCTTCGCGTGACAAGATTTCCCTTCCGAAATCCGCTGTAAAAGGAGTCCCAGAATTCCACCCTCGACGTGGCTGTGCATTTAGCTATTGATCTCGGGCAATGGCTTTAATAGCCCGCAATCGACCCTTTCGTTTCGCGTGCGTTTTCCCTTTAATGCACTTGAGAATTTTCGGGATGGTCGCGTGCCCTACGTTATATGTCGTTGACGCTAAATGCTTGGTAGGGAAAATTGAGGGAGGGAGGTGGAGGGAAGTGATTTTTTTTGGGGGTAAGTTTAGTTGGTGCAATGAAAAAGATTTTTAGTTGGGAACTTGGGAAATTCGTATACTGAATTGGGGAAATTAATAATTTTAATACTTTTTTGGGTTTGAAGTAAAGATTTTTTCAATGTGTTTTTTGACTGAAATAAAAAAGTTTTTCTGAAATAAAATATGTATCATACAATACCAATAAGGGATGAATACATTTTTATTCTGAAAAAAAATTTGTTTGAATTAAAAACTGATTTGAGTGAATTGGGAAAATTCGTACTTAATTGTGGAAATTCAAAATTTTGATACTTTTTTAAGTTCGAAATCACGATTCTTACAATGTGTTTTTTGACTGAAATAAATAAAAAAAAACATTTCTGAAATAAAATATATATCATATAGTATCAAAAAGTGCTTAATAAGTTTTTATTCTGAAATAAAAAAATTTGTTAGTTTGAATTAAAAACTGATTTGAGAGAACCAAATATATGTTTGATTAAATAACGACCAAACGTTTGTTTCAGCCAACCAAATCAGTTTTTCACTTTTTTACAAATAAAAAGTAATGGTTTTTCTTGAGCAGATAAAAAACATTGTTTGTGAAAATTCTTAAAAACTCGGTAAAAAAATGTTTTTTCCAATCCCATTTTCAAAAAACAGTTTTTCCAGCAATTTCCACGTCAAAAACTCTTGAAATACATTGTTTGATTTCTTTAAAATTAAATAAGTAATATTTAACTACTTCCTAGTAATTTATAATTATTTAAATTAAATTTATTACTATTTTGATTAGTATTCCATCTGCATAAAGAGTGAATTCTAATTTGTTTTTTAATAAATTTTCAACGTGTAAAATAGATGAAAATTACTAATCTAGTAGTTGATTTTCATCAATGATTTTACTCTCTATTTTTAATCATTATTACTAATTTGCAGAATGAAGTTTATCAAGCAAATAACTTGAAAGTCTAAATAAAACTTAATAAATATTAAAAATTAATAAAAATGCACGAAAGTTCCGAATTAATTTTTCAAGGATCAATTTTTGATTCCACAAAACTTTATAACAATATAAAAACCACATACCAAAAAATATCACGCAAAAATAAATCAATTAATAATTTCTAGGTTTTTAATATATTATATTTAACAAATAACACTGTTGGAAGTTATATTCTAGATTATTTTTAAAATTTCAAAAATTTTAGACCGTATCCGTATGATAAAACATTTTTTGATTTTAAAAAATGTAGCATATTACAGGGTTTCTGTAATTTTTGAGAATTTCAAAATTTTTCACGATGTACAAAATTTATTAACATTATTTGAAATTCAACAAATTATTCGAATTTTATAGAATTTACGCCAATCTGGAGAATTATCTTAATGCTTTTTCATTTTCTTTATATTTTAACAATAATAATTTAATAATCGAAAAAAGTTCATTTAAAGTTGTGTTTAATCATTTTTCGTAATTTTTTAATACTTCCAAGTTTTTTAAATTTTTTCATAAGTTAAAAAAAAAACCATACACTTTTCCAAAAAATATGATAATGATCAAAATATGTATACAAAACTTATGAACAATCTCTGTAATTCTTCGAATTACTTACAAAACTATTCATTATTTAAAAGATGTTCACAGTTTTTCAATTTTTCCAAAATTGTGAAATTTTGAATATAATACAATCTATTCAAAAATTTGAGTTAGACTAAAATGATTTGGACATTGTGGTCTCCAGCATATATTAAAAATATACACAAAATAATACAATATTATATTTAAATTTAACAAACAAATTTAATGAATGTTACACAAATGCGGACATTTAATTGTCTGAGGAGAACAATAAATAAAGTACCGAATAAAAAAAAAAACGATTTTTCCAAGCCAGTCCAAACTTTTGCAGGGCAGTGGAATGAATTTGGTAATATATTCTTTTTCTCCGATAGTAGTTATTAAAAATTTTATTTTCAAATGAGAGAAAAAAAATTGTAAATAGAGAGATGGCGCGCTCGAGTGTGAAAGGGCGATTCCGCGGTACTTGCGAGAATTTTCACTTGACGCAAATGCTTGTGAAACAAATGCCCCCTACGTGGCAGCAACGGCCGTTTCTTAATATTATCCCGGAGGCACGCAAAAACGCGAAAAAGAATAAAATATACGGAAGGGCGCGAAAGTGCAAAGTTGAAGAGACAGAGCGGTTACGCGATGTTATGCCGCTGTTATGGAAATATCGAACGTGCGAGGTAAACGCGCGGGTGAAAAATCTGGCGAATTTATTTCGAAATGCTCGAGGAGGCGGCTTTATTCCCGCGGCTCGTAAAAAAGCCTGCAGGAAATCCCGACAAGTTGGGATTTCGCATCCCAAGCTGTTCTCGGTCTATGGAAATCCGACGCCGCGAATTAGTATTCGCTCGGAGAAAAATTGATCACGGTTTATCGGCTCTATGTTAATTAGCTTCCTCCGTTCCCCCTCTCCCTTGCTGTATTATTGAAGGTAATACCGATTGCAAAAACTCTTTTTCGGTGTTATCGCGTAGCGCTAATTACGCGCGATTTTCCGATTCGCTCGTGTATATAGCACGGGTTGCATAACTTGCTGATCAATAAATCAGAAATGTCGAATGCGGCCTGAATTGGTAGGCAATTTCCTAATTGAGAAACGCCCGGGTTGTGCATCAAAACGAGACGCTTCTTGACTTGCTGAAGGAGAAATCAATTGCTCCTCCTTCGAGAAGATGTTTTTGAGTAGGTTTAGGAAAGATTATGGGAGAACGTGTTTATAATATGAACAAATGCGTAGGGTACGTAAAACTTGGAATTATAGACCGTCAGGTTATAAACATTTATAAAAATACCATAAAACACTCTAAAATCTTTTGAACACTTTAAAAGTATGGAAATATGAAAAATCTTCAAGGTATTTCGAATCTTGTTTTTTTAGGTATCTTTGAAAATACTGGAAATTGAAATTTTAGAAATCTATGTGGCAATCTACAAGTAAATTAGATATTCATAAAAATACTAAATAAATAAATTAATAACTAAAAAGCTGATGGCATGATTAACGAAAATTTTAGGAATTCCTGAAATACTTAATAAAATTGTTCCTTTTATGATTTATTGATTCTTAATTTCACTGACTCAAAAATAACTGTAATACTGGTTTCAGAAAAATTATAATTATCAAAGTTCGACAAGGTAACATAGGAAAAAAATTTGAGAAATCGTTTTAACCCTCAGTAATTAACACTGTGCAACAAAATTTAAGTTTGAAAAAGTTGATGAGCTCTCGTTAACAAAAATCGATAGTACATGGCCCCAAACGCATATATGTCGGAGCATTTTCAAAAGTTAGCTCTTGTTTACGAGTAATTAATTATTAAAAATTCTCAATTGAAAGCCGTGTAACTCCCTCCATTTTAATTTTATTTCAAAAACAAAAAAAAAGAAAAATTGCTCTTTTAAATTGGGGAACCCATTTCTGCTGAAAAATTTGCGGAAAGTTGCATTTTTTTGGAATTTTTTGCTGAATTTTTTGTGTTTTTTTCGAAAGTTTGCAAAAATTTTCGTAAAGTTGCATTTTCGGGAATAATAATAATTAATGACTTTAATACAAAATTTTTAAACCTTAATATTTTATAAACTTTAATATTTTAAATAAACTTAAATAATAATTTGAATAAAAATGAAGAATTAATTAATTAATGACTTTTTCCCGAAAAAGCAACTTTGCGAAATTTTTGCAAACTTCTCGCACAAATGCAAAAATTTTTGCAAAAAATTGCAAAACATGCAACTTTCCGCAAATTTTTCAGCAGAAATAGGTTCCCCAATTTAAAAGAGCGATTTTCTTTTTTTCGTTTTTAAAATAAAATGAAAATTGAGGGAGTTATACGATTTTTAATTTAGAATTTTTAATAATTTATTACTCGTCAACAAGAGCTAACTTGTGAAAATGCTCCGACATGTATGCGTTTAGGGCCATGCACTATCGATTTTTGCTAATGAGAGCTCATCAACTTTTTTGAACTTAAATTTTGTTGCACAGTGTAATGTAAAAAAATTAGAAATTAGAAAAACGCTTAAAATCTAAGAAACTTTGAACTTTGGAGCATCAAATTATAAAAATTTAGAAGGAAATTTATAAAAATACCAAAAAGTATTTCGAATCATAATTAAACTCTCAAGAAATACTCAAAGTATTGGAATTTTATAAAGAACTGTTTGCTGAAAAATCTGAAGAAATGCAAACGATTTATAACACTTGGAATTCTAGACCATCAAATTCTAAAAAAAAGAGTTTAAAAATCTATAAGAATACCATAAAACGCTAAAAAATCTTATAAACACTTTAAAAGTATGGAAATATGAAAAATGTTGAAGTTTGTCAAATCTCATTTTCCTAGATATCTTTGAAAATACTAAAAATCTATTGAAATTAGAATTTTAGAAATCTATATAGCAATATACAAATAAATTTGGCATTCATAAAAATACCAGAAACTCAAAATCATTGTGAATTTTGTATAACTTTAGCAGCGAATTCTAAAAATCTGTAAAGTGAATCATAGAATTACAAGAAATATCTTAAAATACCTACTCTGTATAAAAAATCTATTAAAATACTACAAAAATAAAATACATCAATAAAAAATATAAAATATAAAACTGATAATATAATATATATAAAAAATATATTTAAATACTATAAAATTGTATAAATGGCATGATGAACAAAAATTTTACAAATCCTGAAATATATATGTACTTGAAAAATTTTTCCTTTTATAATTTAATGATTCTTCATTTCACTCACTGAACAATAACAGCAATTATGGCTTCAATAAAATTATAATTTAAAATGTTTGAATAGGATAACATAGGAAAAAAAATTGAGAAATCATTTTGACCACCAGTAATTCATGAAAAAAATTACAAATTAAGAAAATGCTGAAAATCTAAGAAACTTTGAACTTTGGAGGATTGAATTTTAAAAATTTAGACGGAAATTCATGAAAATACCAAAAACTATATCAAAACATAATCAAACTCTGAAGAAATGTTTAAAGTATTGGAATTTTATAAAGAACTGTTTGCTAAAAAATCTGAAGAAATGCATACGATTTATAAAACTTGGAATTCTAGACCATCAAATTCTAAAAAAAGTGTATAAAAATCTATAGGAATACTGTAAATTTATAAGAATACCATAAAACGCTATAAAATCTTATTAACCTTTTAAAAGTATGGAAATTTAAAAAATATCGAAGATATTTCAAATCTTATTTTCCTAGATATCTTTGAAAATACTAGATATCTATTGAAACTAGAATTTTAGAAATCTATGTAGCAATCTACAAATAAATTAGACATTCATAAAAATACTAGGAACCCAAAATCGTTGTAAATTTTAATATTTGTTATAAATTGTTGTTGTAAATTACATCGAATTCTAAGAATGTGTAAAGTGAATCATAGAACTACAAGAAATCTATTAAAATACCTGTTCTATATAAAAAAATCTATTAAAATACTACAAACAAAGAAATATAAATAAAAATTTAAAATACAAAAATTATAACAAAATATATATGAAAATATTAAAATACTAAAAAATTGTATGAATGGCATGATGAACAAAAATTTTAGAAACTTTGAAATATGTACTTGAAAAATTTTTCCTTTAATGATTTAATGAATCTTCATTTCACTCAATCAACAATAACAGCAATCCTGGCTTAAGAAAAATTATAATTATAAATGTTTGACTAGGTAACATAGGAAAAAAAATTTGAGAAATCGTTTTGACCCTCAGTAATTAATGTAAAAAAACTACAAATTAGGAAAATGCTGAAAATCTAAGAAACTTTGAACTTTGGAGGTTTGAATTTTAAAGATTTAGACTGAAATTTATATAAATATAAAAAAGTATTTCGAATTATAATCAAACTCTGAAGAATTATTTAAAGTATTGTAATTTTATAAAGAACTGTTTGCTGCAAAATCTGAACAAATACATACGATTTATAAAATTTGGAATTCTAGACCACGAAATTCTAAAAAGAAGTGTATAAAAATTTATATGAATACTGGAAATTTACAAGAATACTATAAAACGCTAAAAAATCTTATAAAAACTTTAAAAGTATGGAAATATGAAAAATCTTGAAGATATTTTAAATCTTATTTTCCTAGATATCTTTGAAAATACTGGAAATCTATTGAAATTAGAATTCTAGAAATCTTAGTATAGCAATCTACAAATAAATAAGACATTTATAAAAATACTAGAAATTCAAAATGTTTGTGAATTTTATAACTTTAGCATTGATTCTGAAAATCTGAAAAATTAATCATAGAACCACAAGAACTCTATTAAAATACCGAAAAAAACTACACAATCATATAAATTACATAAAATACGTAAATTTTAAAAATTACTAAAATACCTTAAAAAATTATTTCTTTTATCATTTAATGATTTTTAATCTTTGACGATCTGGTTTCAACAATAAGATTTTTCGATTTTACGAATTTTTGAGTTTTAAAGTACCATGAATTTTGGAGTTCAGAGTTAAACATTTTTTATATTAGTATTGAATAGAATGGAACTAGATTTTTCTGATTTTTAAGTCACTGAGATTAAAAATTTTTTTCATAATTCTGTTAGTATTTTTCATATTTTCTCATTATTCATACAACTTAAAGGGTTTTCCAATTTTTAGAACTTCTACATAATTCGATCCTCTTAGAATGCAAGTGTTTTTACAAAAAATTTTTTTCAAAAAAAAAATTTTTCCAAAAACCCCTGATTATTATTATAATTATTATAATAATAATTATTATTTTTATCGACAATTTATTGTAATATATATATATATATATATAATATTATACAGTATCGTATAATATTACTTTAGAATCTTATGTAATATCTATTACATTATTATAATTAATAATTTTCTTTGTTTATTGGAAAAATTTAAGAACTTCCAGAAGCTAGTAACGATTTCCCTGAAGATTTCTCAATCAAAAAACAGGAGTAAAAAGCTCTCTGCCCCTTCTATTAATCCTTCAGACCGTAGATCCATCACTGATTCGCCCCCAGAATTCCGGACGTCGAAAGCATTTTATTTTTTCGACGGCCAAGACCCCTCGTTTCCGGGGCAAAAATTTTTTTCCTGGCTCTTTCGTGACATCTCCAGAACTTGCTGATATTTCAAGCTGGTCGAAGGTATTAGGATTTTTCCAACGCTTCGACAAACGTTTCGAGAAAAATATGAGGCTGAGGATGATGCATCGCCCTTTGAGAGAATTATTGAAATATCACGAATTCTCGTTTCTATCTCGCGTGAGAATCTAATTTTTAAAATAATTCCTTTTTGTTGTAGCAATAAAATTTGTTACCCAATAATTGCCAGAATCATTTATATGAATTTCAAGTTATTTCAATTTTAAATAATCGGTTTTAATTCGGGATATTGTTTGTCGGGATGTCGGTTGTCGGGGAAATGGTTAAGTTGAAAAAAAATCCTTTTTGTTCACAGACTGCCATTCAAATTTGAAACTAATCAATACAGGAGTTGCAGAAGTACCGACCAGTCATTGAATTCACTTGTTTCAATGCCCTTGTAAAGGAGCGAAACACAATTTGATCCAATAAAGTTCAATAGAATTGAACTGAACTTAATTCCCATAAAATTCGGAAGCGACCTCTCAGTCAGTTCTCAGGATGTATATAACAATCAGCATTGGAATCAATTTCACTGTATTACTTATCCGGAAGCCAAAGCCTGACATTAAATCAATTCATCTCGTGGAATTGAAAATAGCTGCACGCTTATCTAACGTTTGCTACAATGAAATTGGACGAGAAGTAAATTATTTACAAAACTATGAAATAGAGATCAGCAGGAGTTTGGTAGTGTGTTTTGGTTGTTTATTGTAAAATCTATTTATTTCTTGAGAATAAATAAGATAAAATAATATAAAATAAATAATACAAAATAAAATATAATGAAATAAAATAAAATAAACAATAAAAAAAGTTTATTTATTTAGAATATATATATCTGTGAAATTGGTACCGAAATTCTGTAAGGCTCAAAGATTACAATAAGTGTGTATTTTTCACAACACTTTTTATGAAAAACAAGGCAATTAAAGATTTTTATGCAGATTTAACAAAATTACTCGGAATCGAAGTAAAATTAAAAGTTCATATTAAATTTTTTCATACAGAGTTAAAAAAAAAGTATTTGATCCAATTTTTAAGATAAATTTTTTAAAAATATACTTTATTTATTTATTTATTTTCAAAATGAAAAATAACTCTTAGATCATTTTTAAATCCCTTTTAAGGGGACTCGGAACTCGAGAAATCAGCCGTGGCAAACCGTCATCGTAATTTTCAAATTATTCATTAAAAAAAAGTCTGCAAGCAAAATCGCTTCGTAGATGATATTTTTCAATGCTATTTTATTGCACTCTGATGCAATTTTCGCGAAATTTTAATTTCTTAATTATTTCTTAATTTATTATTTTGTCGTAATACATCGTAATTTTCAAATCATTGCAAATCTGTACATGTCACAAAAAATTTTTTTGGCAATAGTTTCTTTTTATAAAGCTTTATCGCACTCTAGTGCACTTTTGCAAAACCTCGAAAACAAATGCGAAATTGTCAAAAAAACATTTTTTCACCGAATTACTCATTTCACGATTAAAACAATAATTTTATAATATTAATAAGTAATAATTATACTATTTTTCTCATTATTTTTCTCATTATTTTTCTCATTAATTACTGGGGGTTGAAACGATTTCTCAAATTTTTTTCCAATGTTATCCTAGTCACACATTTAAAATTATAATGTTTCTGAAGCCAGAATTGCTGTTATTGTTGAGTGAGTAAAATTAAGAATCATAAAATAATAAAAGGGAAAATTTTTCACGTTCATATTCCAGGATATCTAAAATTTTCGTTTATCATGTCATTCATTCAATTTTGTAGTATTTTAATAGATTTTTTATATATATTTAATTATCAATTTTATATTTTATATTTTTCATTTGTATATTTTATTTTTGTAGCATTTTCATAGATTTCTTAAATAGAATAGGTATTTTAATAGATTTATTGTAATACTATGATTAACTTTACAGATTTCTAGAATTTGATGATAAAGTTATAAAATTCACAAAGATTTTGAGTTTCTAGTATTTTAATGAATGTCTAATTTATTTGTAGATTGGTAAATAGATTTTTAAAATTCTAATTTCAATAAATTTCCAGTATTTTCAAAGATACGAGGGTCATTTGAAAAGTTTCTGGCCTTTTCAAGAAAATAACATTTTTCGAGGCACAACATAATTTATTTTTCAACATAATCTCCTTTTAAG